>MIQA02002818.1:0-13212 GCA_001887855.2 Sclerospora graminicola | reverse complement strand
CTCGGTTGGTAGCTAGGAACCTGTGAAACTCTCGAAGATAGAACAGTCGTTCCACATCTTGAACAGTGGTCTTCTCGGCTGGTTCGGTCTTCTCTTCGTCTTCCTCGAAGATCTTCGGTTTAGGTTTCACATATTTTTTAGGTGGATCACAATGATCCGCCCCCATGTTTTTTCTGTCTTTTTCCATTTTCTTCTTATGCATAGGATCAAGGTTAGCACCTCGATCCTTTCCCGGGTTATAGTCAACTTTACTATAACCCAGATTGGCCCCGATCGGGGCCATGTGGGGAGTTGTTTCATCTTTAATTTCGACCTGGCACTCCACCAGACCAGGTCGACCATCGCTTCCTTTAGGTATGAACAGCATCGGAGGCGATACGCCTTCCTCCAATACACCCGAAAAAGTTTCCTCCACTTTGATTTTCACATCTTTTTCATCATCAAAGGAATCACGGTGATATCCTGAGTCACCAAGTGATCCGGGGACGCGCACCATTGTGGTGGAGCCGATTTCCAAATCCATGACCGAAGTCTTGGGCGGAATCCGGATACCCACTGGCCCGGACGACCAACTATCGGAGGGGGTACTCCGTTGATCCTGATCAGCATCAGAATCGATGAATCACCATTGTGGTGACTGATCTGATCCTCCCGGTCATCTGGCCGGTCTTCATGCGCGTCAGGATCTATGTTTATCTTCATCTCACCTTGTGTACCCGTTGATCGGGGGTGGTTACACTCACTTAGGTGGACTCGGTGACGAAAACGATGATCTTGATCAGGTCGGAGGGGATGACTTTTTCGAGACGGGGGGTGTCCTCGGGTGGAAATCTTCACCGGAGAACGGGTTGGGGTCGATACTTAATCAGTATCTAGGCACTGATCGGGAAAGTTCGTCCGATCAGGCCAGCCAATGAGAGAGAGATAATAAGAAACCAAGAAAACGCGATCAAACCACGATCTTCCACAGTAATCCACAAACGTTATCTCCACAAAACCTTTTCCAATATTATTGACGTGTTCCAAACACGTGTGCGTTGAGGGTGAGGTTCGATCACCTAAACAAACCCGTCGGGGGTCTTCCGGTAAGCCAAAATGCGTCTAAGCGCGTCTTAACCGGGAATTAGTTGAGCAAGAGGGGACTAGTCAACCCTGTGCTCCCAATGACCGCAACACGTGGCGGAGCGACTCTTTGCTTAGGGGGAAAATCAAAACCTGTTATTATATATGCAATGTCCTATACCTAGTGTACCATATACCAACTCATGCCTGATCTATACTTCGAACCTATTTACTTCGTCGCACGGTTGCATAGCACCACCTTGCCCATCCTAGCTGCACCTTCAAGCTGATCTGTACCACTTCTGCCCTGATCACGACCAGACTCCTATAACGATCTTCAACCATCCCGATCTTCGATAAACAACTTGGAAACCACTTGAGATCTGCCCTTCTGACACTTGTTCACTTCATATCCAGCCCGACTTAATTGAGAACTTCACCTGCCTTCGCGTCTGGACGCCGGTTTGAGGCTGATCAGCCCCGATCACGATCGGCATAGCGATCAGCCGAGTGATCAGGCAGTGATCAGGGCGATCAGCCCTTGATCACCTCGGAAACTCTCTGGGTCACCATCACAACGACTTTATTCACCTGCTCAGCCATACTTCCGACCTTCATATCCTGTCGGGGCAACCATATCACACCGATCTCAGCTGATCGGGCCTAATCGGGCCTTGTCACGTCATCCTCGGACAAATCCATCGGTCATCATCACTCACACAACTCGCCATTCCACATGCCCCATTTCATTCCACATCTGATCTTCATATCTTGGGCATAATCAGTTGGCTCGGCCGATCGGGCCGAAACTTCGTGTCATAATCAACTTCAACAACTGCACTGTTCATAGATCGGCTAGATGGCTGTCCCTGACACGTCATGTCACCAGTTGCTGTATTTCCAACTCGTTATACATCCACGGGAACTCCACTTAGTAATTGTGATCACGATCATGATCGTGATCTCCACCGTTCCATCAGTGTCTGGGACTGGGCGTAGTGACAGTACTTGGCTGATTTCTTCACATCGCGAATACCCGTTGTCCGCCACCTCTTCATCGTATATGCGATCGGCCTTTCCCACCCATCAACCGTCTCATGTTGATGGGTGTTCCATCGTCACCAATCAACGGACATGTGTGGTCCACTTCATTCTCAACAATTTCTGATCGCTTTACCACAGCCGCTCCTGAGACAAACTGCAGCCGCGCAACGACTGCAGTTCGACTCATTCACTTCCAAATTTCCTCTTTGGCGATCACCATGGCTGACTCGAGCCAATCTTCTCTTCCTTCTTTGCCATCTTCGGCTGCCCGTTCGATCACTGCCTCGTCTCCCGTTTCCAGTTCGGCTGATCCAGCGACAACCCCGATCGCGGCCTCGGCACCGATCACGACCAGTCTCATCCGTCCTACGACGACCATGACTTCATATCGCTCGCCTTGGAGTCTTCCCGCTCGGCCTTCTTCAGATCGTCCCGTCTGTTACTTGGAAAAGCTCGCTCGTCTAGTGGAGGGATCTGGTCCACTCACGTTGGGGTCCATGGAAGCTTGTCGACTACGGTCTGAACTCCGAAGTGCAATTCCCGAATTGGTTTCTCTATATGATACCAATCGGGCACTTAACGCTGAGTTATCCTACCGTCGGATCGTTGCCGATACCTTGGAACATGATTCTGCTGATCTGGTTAGCCAGCTGTCGACTCTTCGGCTAGATCGCGACAGACTTGACCGAGATCTGCAAGACATGACCGACCGCGTTCAGAGTCTGACGATGGAGCGTGATCAGCTATCAGCTGACCTCGCTACTCTGCGCCTCTCCAAGCCTTCGGACACCGTCGCCTCTCTACAGTCGTTGATCGGCTCGCTGACTATTACCATCCGCGATCAAGGTATGTTTATCCCATTCACTTCTTCTGCGATCTGTATATGACTTTCCATGTTTGTTTCCAGACGAACGTATCGAGGCGATGAAGGGTTCAATGGTCGAGATGGTGGATCACCTACAACAGCTCGATGATCACCGTCTCGACCGTGATCAGCTGCTTCGCGACAAGATCCGCACTGCCGAGGACGTAGAGCGTCGGGAAGTCGAGGTGCGTTACTGGGATGAGCAGGTCCAGCTCCTGGTTAAGCAACTTTCCGATTCTCGCATCGGCCGCGCCGACATACAGAAAAGGTTGCGCAAGAGTCGGAAGGAAACTGAAGATTGCCGGCGCGAGCTTAATCTTGCTCGGGTTAAACTTGAAACCCTAGAGCTCGATGATCGCGCCTGGCTCCAGCATAACGCCGACTTGAGGAACCTTGCGGTGCAGACTATGGAGAGGTGGACAAACCCGAACACCGGTTCGGAGTCAGTTCGGACGGCTTTACAACGGCTTCCTGAGCTGATCAGCTCCTTCACTCCGTCTGGAACACCACCACAGTCTTTCGAGTCTGCCCCGCCATCACCAGCGTCTTCCGTCGCTTCCTTGCCGGCCCATAGTGCTGATCAGCCCGTGATCAGCACTGCAGCGGCTTCTGCGTCTACTCCATCCCGTTTACCAGCGACTTCGAGATCAGCCTCCTCGGTCTTGAGTTCTGCGAAGCGCAAACGGACCAGCTCGTCGAAGAAGAAGATGGCTCCCGCCAAGCGCTCTCGTCTTGTGATTGACTCGGACGATGAGTCGACTGATCTGGACGAGAGGACATTGTCTGTTCTGGCCCGATCGCGCAGTACTGATCGCCGCGCTCCAGCACCACACCTTTCCGGCGTGAGTTCGCTGGCCCAGGCCGTTACTTTGCTTGAGTCCGATGACGAGGACGACGATGATCTTGAGGAGGAACAACCGGCTCCGGCTGATCCCAACGTTCCTCCACCGGCCAATAGGGCAGTGATCGCCCCACCACTCAATTTCACGGGCGTTTTCATCCCGGCGAGCCGGTCGTCGATCGAGCAGGACGATTACAGCTATAATCCGAACCAAAGGTTCATGGATTTATACGTCGTCATGCAGGGCAAGCCGACTCCTGCTCACATGGCAACTCGGAAATTGGAGTGCTGATCAGGTATGGGATCTGACGCCTCAGGTTCTTGCGGTGAGGCACAAACTCGTCCCTCGCTTGTGGTCCCGTCCGCCAGGATGGATCTTTCCGACTAGATCGTCGGCGCCCAAGGAGAAGCAGTGGCAACCGCGTGTGTTGACCAGAGGCGCTATCGAGCTTCTGATCGATTCAGCACCTTGGGATGTCCTCATGACGCCTATGCCCGGGCTGGCGTTTCCCAATCTCCCCTGGTTTGTCGATCTACAAGGACGTCTGGCCCTGTATTATCAGGAGCATGTTCAAGCGATATGGGAGGCGACCCACCATTTCCCGATCACGGCGACGATGCGCAAGGACGCGTGGATTGAGCATTATTATCATGCTCGCAAGCGTCGACGCACAAAAGCTGGGGCTGCCTGGGCTGCGATCTGCGACCATGGGGTCAATGGGATTCAACATGGCGAGTGCGATCTGGACATTTTCTTGTTTCCTGCCGTGCTGCATCTACCTGTTCGCCGGGCGGGATCGCGAGGACTCAAGGCTGACGGCGGGGAGTGGTATCCCGGTTATGGACATCCCACTCCGATCGGCACGTTGCGTGATGCCCTGATCTTTACTGATGAGCAAGAGCCTTGGCGGAACCAGTTCCGATCAAGCCCCATGGATCATCCGGGGTTCGCGGTTTCTCGTCTGCGCACGAAGTATGGCCCGTGATTGTCGTGACAACCAGCTTTCGTTTCGTTTTTTCAATAATCATTAATATATCACGACAGTTTCTTGATAACTTTCACATTCCATATTCACACTTCATATTCAGGTCCCACTATTGCCTCCATCTTGTATATCGATCGTTCACATGTAAGCAAGTGTAGTTCTTGTGCATTATATGTATACATATATATCCATTTACTCCGAACCAACTCAACCACCCTGATCTCCACTTGTTCGACCATTACCTTTGGCTGATCTGTCACAATGTCTCAACCGAGGCTATTGAGACTCCTGGCTACCCTCTTCGTGGGTTTGCATCACTCCAAATCGATTTCGTCTCACCCGATCACGTTCAAATTACCTTAGTAGAGCTCCACAGTTCAGATCACGTTCATCTACCCTCTTTGGATCATCATAACCCTTCCACCGAACCAAATAATCACGATGGATTCGACCAAATCGGTTCCTCTTGCCTGATCGGGTATCCAAATCTTCTCCACTTCAAATTCGTTCTGGTCCAACGTTCTTTCCCAACTGTCTTCGGGCAAGAGAGCTTCGTCGAAGTCAAACCTTGGCTGATCATCGCATGACAGCCTGGTTTTGGGCTGATCGGGGTATTCCCGAACCAGCTTCAGCTTCGACAAATGGACGATCGGGAAGATTCCGTAATCGGTACCAGCAGTGATCAAACGGGCGGCATGATCACCGATCAGTTCGGATATACGGAACGGTCCATGCCACAGATGTGCTAACTTCTTGGTGTATCCCTCTTTCACGCGATCCAAGTAAAGCCAAACCCTTGATCCCGGCTCGATGTTATGGGAATCGGCTTGATCATTGTTCCGATCAGCTCTTTCTTGGATCGCCCTCCGCAATCGTTCGCTGACTTGTTCCCGCGCATGTTGGTAGTGACGCTGGAGTCCCATACGCCATCGACGAGCTTCGCGATCTCGACCTCGGTACATCCAACAGGAATCACCGACTCGATGGTAGATCGGGGGTCCCAGCCATACGCCAAGTAGAACGGAGTATCTCCCCTGATCTGATCGAAAGAGGAATTCAACGCAAACACCAGTCTCTCTGCATATTCATCCCAATCTTGCTGAGCGGAGTCCGCGACATACATCTTGATAGCTCTGGTTAACGTCTGTACCATACGTTCGGCCTTACCGTTCGCCTGCGGGCGGTATGCCATGGTCGCGCTCTGTTTCTGGCCAAGCATCTGATTGAATGATCGGAAAACTTCGGCCATGAAACCTGGTTCGCGATCATGCCTGATCACTTCACTGGCTCCAAACCGCCTAAAAACACATTCTTCGTAACTGCAAGCGACTTGTTGGGCTGTTCGGGTAGATCCCGCTTTCGCGATCACCAATCCCGTGAACAGATCAGTCCAGATCAGTAACTCTGTGTTGCCCTTGAACGATTTTGGCAGGGACGGTATGTGATCATCGCTATCACTTGGAAAGGGTAGGTCGCCTGGATATTTCCAGGTGATCTACCCCGGATGTTTGGCATACCTTTTCCGGTTTCGCAATCCGTACATGTTTCGACAAACTTTTGTATACTTCGATATAAGCCTCTCCAATGAAAATGTTTGCGAATCCTGTGATACGTTCGACCTACGCCCTGGTGGCCACCCTCTAAACTGACGTGATAATGGTGTAAGATATCAGCTTGTAAAGTCTCCGGGATCACGAGTCTGGCCGATCGGTCCAAATCCGCATCGGCCTGATCAGCTTGGACATAGTAAAACAATAGATCGTTTTCGTCGATCTCGTAGTTAGACGCGATCTTGGCACAATCTTTTGCCTCACTCTGGCTCAGCTTCTCCAGATCACCCTTTAGAAACGCCTTCAAATCAACGATCCATTTTTCCTCGTCTTGAGCCTTGAGAATTCTTTCGATCCGCATCTCTTGTACTTTTCCTCTGTCAGGCTTTCTCGAGAGGGTGATCTGTTGGGTGGTGATCTGGTTCGTGATCTCGTCGTAATCGAGATCTGGGCTGCTTCCTTTTCATCTTCCACACGGATCAGCTCAGGCAGCCTATTGATCTCCACCAGTTCTTCCAACAGCGCTTGATCAGTGACTATCGATCCGGTCTGATCACGCATAGCCATAGTTGCTAAGTGATCTGCACTCCGATTCCAATCACGTTCACATGCAAAAGATCATGTCTTGGCCATCCACGTAAAGCTTTCATAACGCGATCATTCAGTAGTTTCAGCCGCGGCGCTTTACAGTCGATCTCTCCAGTGATCTGCCGAATCACCAGGTTTGAATCTCCGCATATAATTACTCTTCCGTTCTTTTGCTCTTGCAAGAGATCCAAACCTAGCAGCAGACCACGATATTCAGCCTCATTGACCGTGATACCTGGAGTATAATCTGAGCCGGCCGATATAACAGTCCATTCAGGCAGTTTCCATAACAACGCGCTATACGCCCCTACACCTTTCTTCACACTCGCTGATCCGTCGAAACTTACAACGATCAGATCTTCCTCCGAGCCGACGATCGGTGGGGGTATAGTGATCGATTCACGTAGTTACTTCCGAGGAGCGACCTCGATCAGGGCTTCATCGACTTCTGATCGGGGCGTGATGCTGGCTGCCAGCGTTCCGAGAATTTCTTCTTCGCCCTTGGTGCACTTAATGATCTCCAAAGTCCACTGAGATAACACCGCTGCCCATCGCCCCAGTCTTCCATCTAAACCACTCGCGGATAGTAACCACGCCAAACTAGATCGCTTTGATAATACCTTAATTGATCTAGTTACCAGCATGGAGTAGCAAACATCCAACACACGTAATAATGCTAGCACTTCCTTATCCACAATACCATAGTTAACTTCGTTCGGTTTTAATGTTCGGCTTGTGAACGTCACCGGGCAATAAATTCCGTCGTGATCTTGGACCAGTGCGGCCGATATTGCCCATTTACTGGCGTATAGAATCACCACGGGAATCTTCTCCGGATCGAAATGTTTCAGTATCGGCGTCGAGATCATCTTCGCCTTCAACATACTGAAAGCTACCATAGCTCGCTTCATATGGTCCTCTGACCCTGGCACAGTTCGATCGATCAGTGATCTAGTCTTGAGATCCGTTTCAGTGACTTCAACTTCGTGATCAGTCTCGATTGGTGATCTTCCTACCCGATCACGTTCTCGTAGCCCATGATAATCCACTTCCTTCAGTTCATAAAGTATAGCGGCGTAAATCGAGAAGTCTTCGATAAATCGGCTATAATAATTCAGAGATCCGAGAAAGGATTGCATGGCCTTCAGTGATCGGGGAAAAGGTAGGTTGCTGAGGGCGGCCAGATCCTTCGGGTTTGCTTCCAAACCTTGGATTGACACGTTATGGCCGAGGTAAGCGACCTTGGGTTGACCCCAGAAACTCTTGACCCCACTGATCGATAAATTCCAGCGCTCGCAGGTGTTCAGGGGTCGTTCGACCTTATCACATAGCATATCCCATGATGTTGCTGTGACCAAGATGTCATCTATGTATGATCGCCTTCCCAACACTGGTCGGCCCTGATCTTGGTCTGGTTCACCCTCCTTAAACACATCATGTAGATCGGTGGCTTCCCGATCAGCACTGATCTGGAAATACCCATAGAGAGCATTGTCAATCAGCCTTTGATAGATCTGTGGGGCATTCTTTAGTCCAAACGGCATCCGATTCCATTCAAAAAGGCCGAAAGGTGTAACGAAAGCCGATATCTCTCGAGCGCGATCAGTCATCGAAACCACCCAGAAACCACTAGCCATATCCAATGAACAAAACCATAAAACTTTATCCAGATCTTCTAACAAGTCATTGATCAGGGGCATCGGGTAGACCATCAACTTCGTGAGGCGATTCACCATTCTATAGTCGATACACAATCGAATATCGACCCCATTCTTCTTAATCACGATCACGATCGGTGATGCCCACTGCGATGTTGATGGTCGGATGATTTTTGTACTCAGCAAACCCTTGATCAAATTGGATAACTTTTCCCGGTATTGAGGTGCAACTTTACGACAACGCTGAGCGATCGGCCTCGCATTTCCCACGTCTATATCACAAACAGCTCCGAATGCGGCCGGGGGTAGGGCGTTACCTTTCCCCATCAGTAGATGGCGCCTTTTCCAGATGATCTTCTTTAGCTGATCGATCTGCTCGGGAGTGTTCACTTCGGGATCACCGACCTGTAAATCTTCCATGGTGACTTCTGGCATATTGGGCGATACTTCCGGCAAAACGGCCATCTGCTTCTCGATACCTTCAATGTACTGATCACCACCTTCATGTATACACACTTGTTCGTCTACCTGATCTGCCTTTTTCTGATCGGTATCATCTTGAGTCGCTCCTTGTAAGTCACCCGACTGATGATCTACTTCGGGTTCACTTTCCTCCGTAATGACTTCGGCAGATTCATCCTCCTTTTCCTTCTCATGATCGTTCCTGAACTCCTCACCGTCATTTCCGCTTTCTGGATCCGCTGTTTTCGGTGAGCCGGGTCTAATAATACTCAATATTTGTGGACCTTTTTTGACCCGGCTTTCCCCTGTCGCTTCGATCGGTGGTCTCCTGATCAGCAACTTGGTCGGCGTAGAATATTCCGGCTTCTCGACCATAGGTGAAGTATCTTCATCCGCTAAGTCTTCGTCACTGATCAGGTCCGTGGTGGCTTGATAATCCAGATTCTGCCATTCAATATATCTTCGTGATCCCACTGAGACATACACGATCTGTCGAGGTACTTTCCCCTCGGGTAGCCAAATCCCTAAGATCATGTCTTGGTGGACGATCAGCGGCTGACCGGATATATTCCTGACCCTGATGTAGCTTTATCTGCCGATACCTTTAACGAACGTTGGTACTCATCATTCACCACGGGTTAGCCACAATTTCTGTTGCCGATCGCTCGGCCGAATGATGACATCGACTGATCTGGACATCCCGATGTTCTCGTACTGACCCATTTTAAGCATCCGTACATGAGTACCATATAAAGGTCGTCGGCCGGATAACTGAATCTGCACCTCATCTGGCAGAGTCAGGGTTCCATGAGACAGGTCAAGTCGTATACCGGCTGGTACCATAAAATCCATTCCCAGTATCGCGTCTTGACCGGCTAACCGGCCAACCCAAGCGTTGAAATAGTAGACCAGGGATCCTGCCAAGGTGATTTTAACACGTGATCGTCCTTCCGTCATGTACGAACTTTCGCCGATCCCAACACATTCTTGCCTCTGGGTACTGTCTATACGGCATCCCACCTTACGAGCAAAGGCGGAGTCGATGATCGAGACTTCTGCCCCAGAGTCAAATAGAATAGTGGCTTTTTCATTGTTGATCTTTCCATTAGCTTTTGCCTGCTTAAACCACTTGTCGGGAGAGTGATACTCCCAGTATCCTCGGGATTCACCGGGAAGTAGATCCAACTCCATGATCACGTCCGATCGGGAATATTCATCCACTCTGAGACTGTGGATCGGACATCGATCGATGCAATTTGAATTAGAACATGTATTGTCGGTTATCTTCTTTTCCTCAAACTTATCTCCGCTACCGACATATGCATTAATGAGAACGTAGATCGCTCGGCTCGAACCAGATTCCAACCTGGCGAGCGATCTAGTTTAACATCTTCTCGACGTCTGGTGGAAGCATGCCAGCGTGTTTAGTCGGCACATACCACTTGCGCATCAGATTGAAAAATTCTTCAATAGGGCAGGCACCGGCGTCGTGAAGCTTCCCACAAGTTTTGCATACGAAAAAACAATGATCAGAAGGGTGACCTTTCCGATCACATTTTCCACACGTAATTTTTTTCCAACAATCACGATCTCCATGTTTGGTCGACCCACAATGCGCACATTTTTTACGAGATCGGTCCTGATCAGGTTGAATCCCACCAGGTTTCCGTCCATCCATGCCGTTAGTCGATGATCTCGGGCGATACACTGGCTCCATCGTAAAGATATGACGATACTGTTCCTCGTCCGTGCTCAGACTTGATTGACCACTTTCCTCTTCCGAGCCGGAACTGTCCAATTCCTTCGTGATCATCCGAATTGCTCTGGCTGGTCGTGCCGCCAGTATCTTGCCCTGATCAGGGTGTGGCTTTGACCGGTACCGGTTCGATCCTACCTCGACCTTGGGCTGTCGACTTTTGGCTCGCTGCAGCGTCCTCAGAGTCAGTTCCAGTTGCTCTGAGTCCTTTATACGGAGCAGGGTTAGCTGATCAGCCAGATCGCGATTATCCAGAGTACCAATGAAGTGTTCGACATGCTCGCGAGCTATATCCGGGTGTCGTGGGTCCTTGATCGGCATTTTCGCGCGTAGACCAGCAACATTCAGCCGATGTAAGTATTCGATCGGCGTTTCGTCGGATCTTTTCTTCATGTGGTAATACTGTCTCGCGACAGACACCCCCGAGTTGCAATACTGCTCTTCAAATTCTTCACACAATCGAGGCGACTTCAAACGCACTTCTCGGCTCAGCTGCTTAAGCCAGTTCTTGGCCGGACCTTTCATTAGATCAGCGAAGATCAGACATCTTTCACCTTCCGGTGTCTTGTCTCTCAAAAAGGCTGATTTAGTCCGACTCAACCAAGCTCTAGCCTGATCATCATCCATATCCTTGCCGGTAAAATCTTTCAATTCCGAGATCGCCGACATTCGCACTCGAGTGATCGTTCCCGAATCACTGTCAAATGCCTGCGCGGAGGCCATATTCGCCCTACGAGGCATCTCAATGTCCAGATCATCCGGATCGAAATGCTGACTGATCTCTCCTTCTGACTCCATGTCCACATCACTACGTGGGGGCGATCTGTGAAATCGATCTTGGTGACCGACCTGGCATATCGATCGAACAATTCCGGCTGATCGGACTGATTCCATATCCACGTCCACGGGTTTCTTGACCGGTTTCTCAGCGGATTGATTCATGTTCGATGCTGATCGCCATGGTTGTCCTTGCCCAGGTGTGTACTGAGGTAATCCATATTGTTCGCTCGCAAATCGGTTCATCATAGTCGCGAACATGGTTCTCATTTGCTCTGGGACCTCTGGCATGTTAGTAGGGTCACTGCTGGGAGTCGGATTGTTCTGTGGAACTTCTTGAGCATCTTCAAAACTATCGTCCGATCCGACTCGACCAGGTTCAGGCTTTCTTTTCCTGTTCTGCGACTCGATCTTGGGGTCGATCTGCTTAATCCCTTTCGGGCCCAACGTCATACGAGTTATCCCCACCGAGGAATCGGTGGAGTCCGCTCCAAATTGTGATGACGATTGATATATCGACTCAATATCCATAGGATATTCAACCAACTGCGATCGGTGTGAAGGGTCCGCGATCGGCGACTGAACCACGGGGTTCGCCCCGAGTAACGAGGCAAGGTGATCATACAGAGTTGTCATAGCTTCTCTGATCGTCCCTTGGTCCAGATCGAACAGCATATTCGCGTCGAAAGCACCAGTAGTGAAACCAACTTCGTCGATCTGCGCCAAGAGGTTCCTGATCAGATCAAGTTGACTGCCTGTGATCACCGGCCGGGTCGCTCGACCTTCAAGCTTCCCGATGATCTTAGGTTTAATGATCTTCATCACTCGGTTGGTAGCCAGGAACTTGTGAAACCCTCGAAGATAGAACAGTCGTTCCACATCTTGGACAGTGGTCTTCTCGGCTGGTTCGATCTTCTCTTCGTCTTCCTCGAAGATCTTCGGTTTAGGTTTCACATATTTTTTAGGTGGATCACAATGATCCGCCCCCATGTTTTTTCTGTCTTTTTTCCATTTTCTTCTTATGCATAGGATCAAGGTTAACATCTCGATCCTTTCCCGGGTTATAGTTAACTTTACTATAACCCAGATCGGCCCCGATCGGGGCCATGTGGGGAGTTGTTTCATCTTTAATCTCGACCTGGCACTCCACCAAACCAGGTCGATCATCGCTTCCTTTAGAAATGGACAGCATCGGAGGCGATACGCCTTCCTCCAATATACCCGAAAAAGTTTCCCCCACTTTGATTTTCACATCTTTTTCATCATCAAAGGAATCACGGTGATATCCCTGGTTCGAATCCGGCACGCGCACCATTGTGGTGGAGCCGATTTCCAAATCCATGACCGAAGTCTTGGGCGGAATCCGGATACCCACTGGCCCGGACGACCAACTATCGGAGGGGTACTCCGTCGATCCTGATCAGCATCAGAATCAGATGAATCACCATTGTGGTGACTGATCTGATCCTCCCGGTCATCTGGCCGGTCGTCATGCGCGTCAGGATCTATGTTTATCTTCATCTCACCTTGTGTACCCGTTGATCGGGAGTGGTTACACTCACTCAGGTGGACTCGGTGACGAAAACGATGATCTTGATCATGTCGGAGGGGATGACCTTCTCG
>MIQA02002813.1:15690-30340 GCA_001887855.2 Sclerospora graminicola | reverse complement strand
CGATGGTGGCTAAACCCGAGTACCGGACCCCTTCTAAAATATTGACGCGGGGCCGGCCGTCGCCGGATCCAGCTGAACATATTGGCCGAAACTATGCCCCGATCGCGGAACTGGTTTTGCCCACTCAGAGGAAGACGGACGAACGACAGAATCAGGAGAAAGGACCAAGCAGAGTTACACATGCGGTCAACCCCGATGACAGATGGCTTGACGACCGAGGTGAAGGCGGATCGACCCAGCCGGCCGATCGAAATTCGGAAATAGCCGAAGGCGGATCGACCCAGCCGGGTGATCAAAATTCGGGATTAGCCTAAGGCGGATCGACCCAGCCGGGTGATCAAAATTCGGAATTAGCCGAAGGCGGATCGACCCAGCCGGGTGATCAAATTTCGGAAATAGCCGAAGGCGGATCGACCCAGCCGGCCGATCAAGATCCCGAAGCAGCCGAAGCTGACCAAGTCTGCATTCATGAAGGGGGCGAGCTATATGTTGAAGGCATGGAGGATCAGATGGCGGTGCTACCTGAGGTAACCCCCTGCCCCCCAGCGGTCACTATTGACGATCTACAAGTGGGAGACCCGGATGTGAACACCCCAGAAGAGATCGGCAGATTGAAGGATATTATATGGAAAAGACAACATCTGCTGATCGGACCAGGAAACGCACTTCCTCCGGCCGCCCATGGGGCGGTATGTGACATTGATGTGGGAGGCGCCAAGCCGGTCGCACAAAGATGCCGAAGAGTCGCCCCCCAGTATCGGGAAAAGCTGTCAGAGCTTATCAAGGGTTTGCTGGCCACCAAGATAATTCAGCCGTCCACCTCGCCCTGGGCTTCGCCCATTGTAATTATTATCAAGAAGAATGGGGTGGATATAAGGTTGTGTATTGACTACCGGCTGGTGAACCGGCTGACTAAGCTGATGGTTTACCCGATGCCGTTGATAAACGACCTGCTGGAGGACTTGGATAAAATTTTGTGGTATTGCTCATTGGACATGGCCAGTGGATTCTGGGTGGTCTCTATGACCGATCGTGCACGGGAGATCTCTGCGTTCGTGACGCCCTTCGGGTTGTTCGAGTGGAATCGGATGCCGTTCGGTCTGAAGAATGCCCCGCAGATTTATCAACGACTGATAGATAACGCGCTGTATGGACACTTCAAGATCAAGGCGGATCAAGATCCGGCTCTGGTCGGAGATGTGTTCACCGAAGGCGACCCGGACCCCGACCAAAAACCTTCAGTTTTGGGGCGGCGGTCTTACATTGATGACATTCTCGTTACGGCAACTACCTGGGATTTACTGTGTGACAAAGTGGAGAAGTTGATGATTACGTGTGAAAAGTGGAATCTTTCGATTAGTGTGGTCAAGAGTTTCTGGGGAAAGGCTAAGGTGACCTATTTGGGTCATCAAGTTTCGATTGCCGGATTGGAGGCTAATCCGAAGGATTTGGAGTCCTTGAGTAATTTGCCTTTCCCACGATCCCTAAAGGCTATGCAATCCTTTTTGGGCAGCCTGAATTATTACAGTCGGTTCATCGAGGATTTTGCAGTCTATGCGGCGGTTTTGTATGAATTACGGGAGGTGGATTACCATAAGCTGAGAGAGCAGGATAGGCAAGCGGAGACGCGAGCCGGGCCGGCAATATCAGCCAATGGGATGCCGCCCTTGTCAGCTATTTCGGCCAATGAGAAGGCGCCCTTTTTTGCCCCGACAGGCGGCCGGCCGCCGGATCCCTGCGCGGCCGACCCGGACGACCACATGACTCGAGCGATGGTGGCCTTTGGTATGTTAAATGCGAAGATGGCGACTACACCGGTCCAGAAACATTTCAATGTGAATAAGGTTCCTGTGGTCATCATCTACGCTAACAAATGGGCCATCTCGGCCGCCCTCGTTCAAGATCATGACGGAGTGTACTGTCCCGTGACATTCACCAGCCGGACCCTGAAGGCTAATGAAGTTAATTACGGATTGGTGGATAAAGAAGTTTTGGCTTTATTGCGGATCTTGGATGTGTGTTATACTATGTTGGTGTCTCGGCCTATCAAAGTACTATCTAGACGGTCGACCATATCATGGCTCCTGACGGCGAATAGAATTGACGGCCGGCTGGGGAGATGGGTGGCTCTGCTGTTTCAGTGGTCCCTCGAAGTGATTAAGTGTACTAAAGGGGAAGAGGAAATACTGGGCACACTGGCTGTCAGCATTACCCCAAGGGCAGAAGTGGAGGAAGCACTGATAGCGATCGCGCCTCGGAAGCACCCTCGACAAACTATCGTATTACCGCCGCCAACAGTGGGACCCACGGAGGAACTAATGGTTTTGAGTTTTTTTTTTTGACGGGTCGGCGAGTGGAAAGAAGGGGGTTGGGGCCTATAGTGCCATTGTGTGGAAGTTGCCCGAATGGAAAGTGGTCACGGCCGCCTCGGATTTCACGCCTGGCATTACGGTGAACGAAGCAGAGTACAAAGGCTGTAGCTTTGCCTAGATCTGTTGGCTGGCCGGACACAGGGGCGGATCATCATATGTGGTGACTCCAATTTGGTGATCCGGCAAATCACAGGAGAGATAGATTGCAAGGCGCCCCGGTTGAGATTGTTGAATGATCGGGTTATGTCCGCCTTGCGGAGATGGCCGGAGCACGAATTGCTACACGTCAAACGAGACTGGAATAAGAGCGCAGATCGCTTGGCTACGCTGGCCATGCGCGACAACGTGGGGGTAACGGTTTCCGATCCAGTTCTGTTATCAGATTTTTTTTTAACGGAGATCAACCGGCTGCCCGAGATTATCCATCCGGCCAACACGGAGGAGATAATCCGGGTGAGCGCCGTCACCCGATCGCAGAAGCGCCGTTCTTCAGCCGCTGGCTCACTATCCCCAGAAGCAATGAACGAAGGGATAGTTCAACAGTTACGAGCGGAGCGGATTCTCCAAGCGCAGGACGAGGAAGAGTGGATAGTGGATCTCAAGGCATACCTTAGCGGGGAGGTGGATAAACTGACAGCCGAACAAGCTAAAGAATGCTTCAAGCTGGCCCCGGATTACGAAGTGGATGAAAACGGGCTACTGTTTTTCTACCGAGATGCCGACCAGCCGGAGATCGAGAGAGATAGATCCGCTCGGCTAGTCGTACCCACTACCCTGCAGCCGGATATCCTCCATCATTATCATGTGAGCTTGGAAGGAGGACATCAGGGCATCGGCCGGACATATCACAAGATTAAGGCACATTTCCACTGGCGGGGGCTTTACCGTAGCGTTCAGGCCTATGTGGGAAGTTGTCCGGATTGTGAAACAGGGAAGGGCCGGCCGACCATTAGAGGGCGATCGCCTGGGAATATACAGGCCACCTATCCTTTTCAAGTCATTGCGATGGATCATATCCCGTCCTTACCCAAATCTCGAAATGGGTACACAGAGCTGCTGATCTGGACGGATTTGTTTACCGGGCTGGTCATAGCAAAGGCCAGCTCCACCCGTACCGCCCAACAGGTTGCGCAAAGCTACGAGGAATGTGTGTTCAGGCGTTTCGGGGCGAGCGAGGTCATCCGGCACGATAGGGAGCCCGGATTTATGGCAGACGTATTCCGAGCCTTCAACAAGATCTTAGGACAGAAACAGAGCGCAACTATGGCTTACCGCCCGCAGGCGAATGGAAAGGCCGAAAGGATGGTTCAGACTCTAACCAGAGCCCTCAAGATGTATGTGGTGGAGGCGGATCAGTGCGACTGGGACGAATATGCGGAGAGACTGGTTTTCGCTCTCAATTCGTCGTACGATCGGGTAAGGGGCGACACCCCTTTTTATTTGGCTTACGGATGGGATCCCCGATCCACTTTGGAAGCCGCCATACCAATAGGGTGCACCAGAAGCCGGGACAGAGACGCCCGCCGCTGGAGGATGGGAGTGCAACGCCACTATTCACTGGCGAGAGAACAAGTGAACGAACGCCTCCGACAAGCAATCAAGGACCGCGCCGATCAAAACAACGACCGAGCCAGGGAACACGGCATAGAGCCCGGCTCCCGGGTATGGCTGTATCTGGATCGGGTCAAGGAGGGCTATGCACGGAAGTTGGCGCATATGTGGCATGGCCCCTTCCGAGTAGCAGAACTGGTCGGGGATCATGCAGTTAAGTTGGTCACGGCCGGCACGGAATATAGCGTTTTCCCGATAGTGCATGTTTCCAAGTTGAAGTTGGTTAAGCATTTCCCGGACCGCCCGAATACACGCCTTACGGTGGAAAGCGACCGGCTGGATTTCGATGAAGCTTTACTGCCGGAGGACAGTTGGGACAAGCCGTTAGACCCGGATGAGTACGAAGTAGAAGAAATTTTGGACGTTCGGAACGGACGGAAAACCCGGTTTGGGCGGATCCACAGAGAGTTTCTCGTGCAGTGGAAAAATTGCGAGGAGCGGTCGTGGGTGGACGAACTGGATTTAAATTGTGGAGCTTTAATGAGAGAATTCGATCGCCGGCGGGCGAGCCGAAACCGCTTCGGGGTCATGCAGACCCACGAAGAAGGTGAGGCGGAGAATTAGTCCGTCCGGCTCCCGGGCAGCAGGCACGGCCGGATCAACTGACACCATTCAGCCGAGCAATCGGCGGATGGAAACTAGTCTGGTCAGATATGGGCCGATCGGGTGTTGGAATATCTTCGAATCAGTATGGTGCCGGATGGATCGGGTGTTGGAGTATCTTCGAATCAGTATGGTGCCCGATGGATCGGGTGTTGAGTATCTTCAATTCAGTATAGTGCCGGATGGATCGGGTGTTGGAGTATCTTCGAATCCGTATGGTGCCGGATGGGAGATGTCGGATAAGAAAGATGAACAAGTGGTTACTTCGTGGAAATTGGAAAGAAAAATGTATTATCGAGGTTAATAGCCATTAATGAATGGAGAAGATAAGAGTATGCAAGGCTAGCCTCATGGGTCATCCCTGGCGAAGCTCAGCAGAACTTGTTCCGGAGTCGGGGCACGCGGAGGCCAGGGTGACGATCGGGGTCCTGCCGGAACTGGTTGCGCCACGGATCTTGTTGATCGAGCGCATCGAGCGAAGCTTGGAGAGTGGTAACCTGACGCCGACCCAATCCTGGATACCAAGTCCCGCTTTCGGCCGAGTTCCCGCTTTTCTCCACCCGGCGGTTGGCCAGATGTAGCATGATAGGGTGGAGAAAAATATCCAAGTCGCAGTGGCCGTGCTGGATTCCATCAACAACGAAGTTGCAGAGCTTTATCCAGCTCTCAGTTGCGCGGTTTCGACGGTTCTTGCGGTCGGCTCGGTATTTGGCTAGCCCGGGGGACTCACGCCCGGCGGCAACGGAAACGAAGATGTGATGGGTCGACTCCCAGATGGCTTGCCCATGCCGAGAGAGGTACCCCTTGCAGACTTCCCGAAAGTCCGCGAACCAGCCGACATGGGGCAGACCTATGTCTGGCATCTTTGTCGCCAGTACGGCCCAGGGTTTCTGGGATAAGATCGCGTTTAGCGGCCCGATCGCCACTAGCTTGGCATCCCAGTCCACGGCCTTGGGTATAGCGGGAGCCGGCGGGAATATCCACAACGGCGGGCGAGTCAATGCCCGAGTGACAAGGGCACCAGTGAGGTCTTGGATACACAAGCCTTCCAACTGCGCCTTTGACCAAGGAAGAGCCGCGGCCAGTTCGGGGGCCGTCATGACCTTCCGGCGGGGAATCCACAACGGAGGGGACTCCTTGGATTCGTTCTTGTCGAACACGAAGGGGTCCGGGGAAGGTAACTCCTCGAGGCCCTCGGCGGCGACCTCATCATAGTCCATCTCCGGTAGGTCGGGCGCTCCCTCTCCATCGGGAGAGGCGGTGGACGGGCCTTGAGGATCATGAGGGGAGACTCTAAGGAGAGCCGGGGCAGACGAAGCTTTAGACGAAGATCTGGTAGTGCGAGGACGATGGGAGGACTTCCCAGAAGCCGGCGGGGCTGAGATCGAAGTGGGGCTAGGACCCGGCCCGCTGTCTCCATGACCTAGAGCCGCGCTCACCGGCGCGGCGGACCGTTTAGGCCGTTTGGCTGCCACGGGGCCGCGGAGCGACGCAACCCGGCTGGACCGACGTTTTCCCTTATGCGCAGGCGAATCTTCAGTGGACGAGAGAGAAGCCGCCTGCTCGCCGGCTGGCACTGGCGGCGGGTTAGGGTCTTGAGAAGTATCCCAAATCCGTAGACGAGAAGCCTTTCCCGTGCCACCGGTCATCGATCCGGGGGCGGACGCCTCCGCGCTGGATGTCCGGACGGCCGTGGTGGAACCAGCGGCTGACGAGAGAAGTGGCGTGGCGGAAGCGGCTGGATCAGGGTCTCGCGGACAAGCTAAGTCGAGGAGGTGCCTAATAGCCTCCCGGATGGGGGCAGGGCCCTTCATTAGACGCCCCACCCGGGCACCCGAAGCGGCTAGCCGAGCTCGATCTTCCTTGAGAGAGGACAGGCAGTCCGCGCGCTCCTCCGCAAGCTGGGTAAACGCCTCCCGGGCTTCACCCACACCCGATTGGGTCTCAGTGTACGCGGCCTCAAGCTCCCGGATTCGGCGCTGGAGCTCAGGCGATGCGGAGGTCGACTGGTACAGCGCCTTCTGATATTTCGTTAGCTTCTTGGCGAGCCGGATCCGGCGAAACTCCAAATTGCCCAGCTCTAGTTGCGAACTCTCCAATCGTTGAGAGAGTTTAATGTAGCTATCGTAGCGCGCCGTCAACTCGCGCGCGGTCTGAAAAGACTCGACCATCAAGACGCGGAGGTTCGTGACGTTTTGCTCTGAGAACACACACGGAGTGAGCGAGTGGAGAGACGAACCTAAATAGGCGAAAAGGTACTTACTCTGGATTTTCAAGGCAGCTATGGCCTTCTGGTTCAAGATGCGCTGTGAGTCCGACTGCTGTTGGAGGTGATCTCTCGCTTGGAGAAGGTCGGCCTTCTCACTTTCCAGTCGGCTAATGCGGTCTCGGGATTGGAAGGTGGCCAGCACCTCCCGGACCCGGGATTCATCCGCTTGCTGACTAGCCAGCCGTGCGGTTACAGCCAACTCGGTGTTAGCCTGCTCTAGGCTAGCTACTTGAGTGGTTAGCGCAGCGATTTGAGCTTGCAGGGCAGCCACGTCGGGCTGCCCTGGGCGACGCTCTAGGCCGGCCGGATGGGCATCTGGGCCTACGGCCGATGGCTGCGTATTGGCCGGGGAGTGGCCCGGCATGGGACCGATGGGGGCGCTGTCACGGTCGGACATAGGGGCGGTGAAAGTCAAAGTGTGGGAGATGTGGTGAGCGCGTGCCTCAACCGTTGTGCGGCTGCGACAAGGCTCAGGGGCGGCTGTGGTGAAGTGTTCCAGAAATTAACGGACTAATGATGATGGATGCCCTCACCGGATTGGCTGAAATGTCGCCCTTAGCTGGATGCCCGGACTGGTCAATAGAGGACGCGATCTGGGAGCCGCCGGACGCACCTACGAGCGGCCGGACGGCACCAGGCCTGGGATCAGGCCGGACGAACGTGATAGAAGGCATGAACAGTCGAGCTAGCAGGCTAAGCAGACGGGAAGACCGCGGATGTTGGACGGCCGAGTGGCAGACTGGTGGCGGATTGTTTGTAAGGTATGAGTGAAGGGAGCCTGAAGGAAGATGAGTGTTCTAGTGGATGAAGGAGGCACCCGGATCGGATGAGAAGCTGCCAAGGAATTGCTAGCGCCAGCGGCCAAGGGGCTCGGATGGGTGGCCATCCGGCCGAGCCGGCCGGGTACAATGTACCAGCCGGACTGGTACCAGCTGGGTTCGGTGTACCGGCCAGGCGGGTACACAAAGTCGGAGTTAACCGGGCTACTTCGGGTAAGGCACATGACTGGTCAGCCGGGTTATTTGGGGTAGGTTACACAAAAGGGAGTATTGGATATAGGATAAATCAGTATACGTTTCGCTTTCCTAGACACAAGTCGCTTTCATTGGTTCACAGCAGAGGGCTAACAAGGTCCCCTCTTGCTGTTATTGGTTTGCCCGGGGAAGGTTAAGTTAACCCACCGGAAGTCCCCTGACCGGGAGTCGCGGCGTCTTCGTATACTCATCTCAAGTCGCCCGTGTTTTGAACACGGTATTAAGTATTGGGAAGTGGTGACATTTTGGCCTTCTGTGGAAGAGTGTGGAGTTATATCTACTTTACATACACATTTGGATTCGCCCTTTATTGTATTGATTATTTTCGGTCCAGCCGGCACTATACAAACATCAAGTGTACTATTGGTTTAGCTGGCCGATTGATTATCCTCGGCCCAGCCGGCACTATACAAAATTCAAGTTTATTGCTAGACGAGCTCCCCGGTGACGATTTCCGCCCAGGGCTACCCCTAGTCCTAACCCTCATCTCCCTTTTGGACGGATTTACACTTTTCGCCCTAGGGTCCACCAGCAGAGCAAATCAGCCAGTACTGACGGGTACACTAGGTGAGCTTTCAACATGCAACATCCGAGCAGTCACGATCAAGCGGATGGAAGTGACCGATCTAGCCGGCCGGATGCCGGATCGGATCATGACTCGGATGGACGGAGTACCCCCTCCGATAGTCAGTCGTCTAGGACCCCCGTGGGTGTTCGCGTCTCAGGAAGATTTTCTGAGAGCGACTACACCACATCTGTCCAGTGATCTCGGGATCATTCACACTCCCACGCGCAACTACATGTCGTAAAAAATTCGCTTGCATTTCACCGCTTTCGAAAGTTCATTTTTGCGCAGAGGAAGAAGAACGAGAGGAGGCTTAAGCCAATCCCAAATCAGATTGTGAGTCCCCGAGATCGCCGAACGAAGGAGGGAGGAATGGAAGAACAGGAGGAAGTCGACGACGCGGTCGGCGTGGCGGACATGTTCACGTTTTGGGAAGGTGTCTTAGCTGAAATTTTGGGGATCATGAGGTACAGGAAGATATTTCTTCGATGCACCCACTGGCCGAGATCGATCCGCGCGAACCCATCCAGACGGTTGATCGCTCTGAGGTGCAGCTACCAGAAAACAAGGATGACTCAGGCTTCCCACAGGATCGTTTAGTGGGCTTGCGGGCGTCGAAGATCAGCTTGCAGAGGCTTCGTCAAGCCCTAAAATGAACCTGATCCAGCTTCTTCACTCATGGACTTGTTGTTCATCCCAATCTTTCGTGTGTCTGCGTCAAGGCCATTACGAGCATCATCTTTGGCTTGGTGCTTGGCCATCTCAATCGCTTTCTCGTGGTCCTTTAGCAACAGCGCCTTTTCCACGAAATACTTTTGTGGTGTAGTCGCTCTCAAAAATTCCTTCCGGGATGCGAACACCCACGGGGAGCCCAGATGACTGACTGTCGGAAGGGATACACCGTCCATCCTGGTCTTGATCCGATCCGGCATCCAGCCGGCTGGATCGGTCACTTCCATCACCTTGGCCGTGACGGCTTGGACGACCCATGTTCAAAGGCCCACCTTGTGTACCCGTCAGCACTGGCGGTTGGCTCTCTTGATTGGTCCTAGGGTGAAAAGTTAAATGTCCATCGAATGGGTTAGAACTAGGGGTAGCTCCTTGGCGGAAATCTTCACCGGGGAGCAGGATTAGCAATATAGCCGAAATTTGTGTGTATTGCGACAGCTGGACCGAGAATAATCGATCGGCCAGCCAAACAAAAGATAATAAAGGGGTAAATCCAGTCGTGTATGTAACAGGGAATCCAAACGAAACTCCACAATCTTCCACAGTAGGCCAAAACGTTACCACACTTTCCAATATGAGATAAAACCGTGTTCAAAAAACGGGCGACTTGAGTTGGATATACGCGACGCGGCGACCCCCAGTCAGGGGACTTCCGGTGGGTTACTTTAACCTTCCCCGGTCAAACCAATAGCAGCAAGAGGGGACTTGTTAGCCATCTGCTGTGAACCAATGAAAGCGACTTGCGTCCTAGAAAGCGAAACGTATACTGATTTTTATCCCTATATCCAATACAACCTTTTGTGTAACATACCCCAAATAGGTCCGCTGGATAGTCATGTGTCCTACCGTAAATAGCCCAGTCAGCTCCACCTGGAGTGGTGTACACCAAAACCATCCGCCTCCAGCTGGATGCTCTTTGGTGTACCGTACACCAGAACCAGCCGGCTCGCCTGGATACTCCTTCGTGTGCCGTACACCAGATATCCATCCACCGTCCAGCTGCCATCCAGCTGTACCTGGATACTCCTTCATGTACCACACTTCAAATAAATGGGTCGACCTGGATAGCCATCCATCTAAGCCCACTTGGCCGCTGGCGTTAACTCTTCCTTAGCAGCCCAGCGTCCTTCTCTGGCGTCTCATCAGTCTTCCACAAAGCCCCAGCCTTCTTCAAAATCCTTCACACGTACATTTTGCAGACAATCCGCCCTTCGGTCATCCACCATCGGCGGTCATCCGGCCCACCTGATCCGGATGGCCAAATTCCGGCTAGCCCAATTACAAGTCCCTTGATCACGCCCGTTAGGTTCGATGTCGTGTCTGGCACCATCCTGCACTAGAGAATACACCCCGCAGCTACCAGCCCACGTCCCATGATGGCCGGTCCGGGCAGCTGGCTAGGACCCACATTTCCACCAATCAGGTGGATGCGTTCACTTCTCATTAGCCAGTTAATTCCCAAGTCACTTCACCACACTTTCGCTCCAGCGCACTGGTCGTTTCAAGAGCTTGCTCTCGTTCTAGTTCTAGCTGCGATTCAAGGTCTTTTATCTTTTCCGTAATGTTATCCTTCAAATCCCGGAAGAGTTCAAGCTGATGATGCTCTTCTTGCAGAAAACTTATCTGCTTGGACGCAGCTCCATTTGTTGCAGCAGCTTCGTGAATGAGATTGACACGGAAGACGTCAAGTTGTGGCGCAGCATGAACAGCGTGAACAGGAAACACTCGAGTTTATAGCGTATTTTTAAAACGAGATTCTCACCAAAGCAGAGCACGAGCGCGTCGTCGAGCGTTACCATGGAGAAGTGAATAACGTTAAGACCGGCATGCGATTCCCAAAGCTAACAGTACACACTAATCCGGCACTTCGACAAGTTTCAATCCCTCCCGGTTCATCTCAGCAGGTAGATATACGTCAACTTACCTGGGAATACCGTGAGCGAATCCTTCGTCTCGTATTTGCGGAAATAAATCATTGTCAGAGCTTCGTCAATCTACCAAGCGATAGTTAACAAGAACGTCACGAGTTTGTACCCAAGCAATCATGCAATTTAAGTCAGAGAGAAAAAAACAAGTCTCTTAAAGTTTACTTTACCACGGAACCGCAAAAACTATCTCCTACACCGCCAGCTTTGGATGAGATCAAACAGAGCATTAAAATTGTGGGAAAAAATTCCCAGAAACAAAAAAGACAAAGTACGCGACGGTTCGGTTGTTCCAGAAGCTGAGGAACTAACTTTGTTATGTCGCCAGATCCCAAATACCTCGCGTAAAGAAAATAAGACAACGTATACTGCCAAATTCTGCAAGAGCATCCGACGCCATCAAATATATCATAATACTTTCTCTTTTAATAAATTTCTATTCTGCATTACACCCGTGGTCTTGATAAAAGTATTCGCCTTCGCTTCCAGCTTTCTACCTGCACCAAATGATACGAAGTTAGAACAACGATGCATTCCACAAGAAACCATTGACTCTAACCGGAACCGACATTACCCATTTTTCATCCAGAGAAGCCAAACAATACACTCAGAAGGAAAAAAAAGCTAAAAACTTGAGTTGGCCACACAAACGACTGAAATTTTAGAAAATTTCTCGTCATATTCGTCTCCACGTCGAGTAGCTTTCGAAATATCGTTCGATGAATTAAAAGCCCAGACGACCGTATATGCAGTCATTGTCATTGTCAGCAAGAGGTACAGTGGAAGACACACATTGTGCTACTTGGAACGCCGCTCGGGTCCATTGAGTACTTGGATATAAAAGAGGATTAGGAGGGAGAAGTTGGCACAATGAATAGGTGTGGGCGACCAGTAGAGCAGATAGAGCGTCAGATAGGGCATGCTCGACTGGGTCGACATGATGATCCATAAAGACGCACGCAAACCCGTCCATAATAAGCGCACTTGCAGGATCAGTACGCGTGTAAGATGAGCGCGCTTCACGACAAGTATAACAGCGACAGCGTGTGCGACCTTCACGTTGAAGGTATCTACTCACCGGATTCTTAAATTTATAGCTTATCACTTTCTTGAAAAAAACCACAGTAAAACCCAACAAATAGTAATAACTTCTAATAAAACGTACTTACCAGTAAAAACGTCAAAACGACAAACCCTACTAGGGGTTGTGCCGATATCATCGCCCAGGCAAACCGGAGCAGGTGCACATGTGAAGCGGTCTCCGTCGATAAAAATAGACGAAGCTGAACGGGAAAAAGATTGGCGGTAAAAAGGCTGCAAAGACGCAGCAAATGTATTTTCAAAAAGAACAAGCTACTTCGATGAGCGTCTCGATTCCTGCCCCCCCTAAGGCGACGTACACATGCTATGAAGACGCCAAGAAAGCACTACACGTGTGGACCCTTCTGTATGCGTTTATTGTATCGAAAGAGAGCAAGGATAGGTTGGATGGGGAAATAAATGGGGAGGTGTGGCAGCGTGTGTTTTCTTGCGACCGAGCTGGAAATTTCAAGAACACACGCAAGCTTACATACCAAGAGCGATAAGGTATCAAGCAAACCCTCAGAAGATATTCATATTCACGCCGCACATAGGCAGCGAGCCGCAAGCAGGATGTTTGGCTTGTTCGGTACGACAACCTCGAGCTAGCGCCAAGAGTCTCCATGGCAGCAATATATGCGTTTGCTCTTCTCGCTGATACCAAAGCGCTCACGATTCCCATGGAAATAGCAAACGCCAAGAGTGCTGCTCGCCGCGATTTACTGGCGACCCGTACAAGCGTCGAAGCACTATTAAGTGAGCTGCACAGCCATGGGTTCTACTTTAAGTATGATGTTGACCCTTCGACCTTGCACCTTTGTTATTTGTTTTGGGCTCATCCCGCCACCATATGACGGCTCCAAGACCTCTCGGATGGTGCCGTTCTCGATTGTATCTACAAACGAACAAATACAACATCCCGCTATTAAACATAATCGTCATGACTGGTATGAATACGGTTCTACCCTTGGCGCAGTGCTGGCTACCGGGTGAGGCTGATCCAGACTACACTTGAGCGCTTGAACGTATCCGATAACTTTTCACGGCAGACAAGGTGGGCCCATCGTGTCATAATAACGGACCGTGATCTTGCCTGCATGAACGCTGTGGATGCAGTCTTTCGTGAGGTGCCGGCATTAGTTTGCCGATGGCACATGAACCAAAATGTGTTGGCGCGCTTACAGCAAGTGCCAGGCCAGAAACTAAACGAAACGCGCGGTTCATTCGAACCTAAATACTTAAACATCGAGGCGACAGATACATTTGAGAACCTTTCTATAAAGCGGTTGATTCGCAAACTGAAGGCATCGCGCGGCTCACCTAAATAAAACGTGTCCCGTTTTGGGTGACTACTTGGGAAGAACTTGGTGGAAGTACAAATCTCGCATAGTGTGCACATGGATAAATGAATACCAGCATTTTGGGTACGTTGACACGTCCACCGTAGAGGGAACTCTGGAAAGTGGGGTAACGTTTTGGCCTACTGTGGAATATTGTGGAGTTACATTTGGATTCCCTATTACGTACACGTTTGGATTTACCCCTTTATTGTCATTGGTTTAGCTGCCGATCGATTATTCTCGGTCCATCCCCCGCAGTATACAAATTTCAAGTATATTGCCAATCGAGCTCCCCGGTGAAGATTTCCGCCCAGGAGCTACCCCTAGTCCTAACCCTCGTCTCCTTATTCGACAGACTTTACACTTTTCGCCCTAGGGTCTATCAAGAGAGCGCAACCACCAGTACTGACGGGTACACAAGGTGAGCTTTTAACATGATGCAACATTCGAGCAGTCGCGATCAAGCGGATGGAAGCGACCGATCCAGCCGGCCTCAAGCCGGATCGGATCATGACTCGGATGGACGAAGTACCCCCTCCGGTAGTCAGTCGTCTGGGACCCCCGTGGGTGTTCGCGTCTCAGGAAGATTTTCTGAGAGCGACTACACCACAATGGTGCGCGTGTCCGGATCTCTTGGTGACCCTGGATATCACCGCGAGTCCCTAGCGGGCGAAAGACCTAAACCTGTCAAATTTGTTGACGATGTTGTGTCGGGTGCATTGGGGGAAGGCATATCGCCCCCAATGCTGCTGAAGATGGAAGGATGCGATGGTCGCCTCGGATTGGGGGAGTTCGAGGTTGACATTAAAGAAGAAGTTACTCCCCTAGAGGCTCCGCCGGGGGCGGATTACGGTACTGTGCCGGATTACGGTACTACTCACTGTAGTGCCGGCCGCTTCACGTATGGAGCCGGATCGGATTATGGTGCAAGTCGCCATAGTCCGAGGAAGGATCATAGTTCCGACCATGATCCTAACAAACAAATGCATATTATGGATATAAAGAAAAAATTAAGGAAGAAGAAGCTGAAGTCGGATACGACCGGAGTGGAAAGCCGGCCGGATCGGGACCAAGTCGCGATCTGGCCCCCCTACCCCTAAAGAGACCGGATTGGCAGGAATC
>MIQA02002813.1:0-15670 GCA_001887855.2 Sclerospora graminicola | reverse complement strand
TATCAAGAGAGCACAACTGCCAGTGCTGACGGGTACACAAGGTGAGCTTTTTGAACATGGACCAGCCGTCACGACCAAGGTGATGGAAGTGACCGATCCAGCCAGCCGGATGCCGGATCGGATCAAGACTCGGATGGACGAAGTACCCCCTCCGACAGTCAGTCATCTAGGCCCTCCGTGGGTGCTCACGTCTCAGGAAGAAGTTTTGAGAGCGACTACATCACTGTTTCATCACTATCCCACAACAAAAAAACACGTGACTGAAGAGGAAAACGAAAGGCTTATACAACTCATAGAAGCGGAAAAAGGGATTTAATCCGTTCGAAAGCTCGAACGACGAAAAGCAGCAAGGGAAGATAAACTAAACAATGATTTTTAAATGGACTACCGAGAAGACCTCACATATGACCTGGATATGGTTTTAATGATATTTTAAATGGGGTGGAACCACCGGAGTCCTTTCTCAAGGTACTAATCATCCCACTCCGTAAAAACGGTGTTTTTGAAAAGGCAATTGATTATCGGTCAATTTCTTTGCTCCAAACTAGTTATAAAAAATTTTCACAAAAAATTTAGCCGCACGTCTGCATTGATTTTTAGCACGTTTAATTGGAATCTCGCAACAGGCTTTGTACACGGACGACGAATGGATAGGTCGGTTATGATGATAATGAATTCACTTGAACGTCAACTCAATGATGAAAATTTACAAGCGGATGAAAGTGAAGTGATTTCATTATTGGAATTTGTCAAAGCTTACGTTACAGCCGATAGGAAATACCTTCTAAAAGTGTTACAACAATTTTTATTGTCTACCTTTGTCCCATTAAATGGAAGCTTTACACGGCAAGACGACGGCTCATTTCTTAGCTAAGGTGATGTTCTCTAGTTGCTCGTTTTGGAAATGTCGTAGAGTCATCCACGAACACCGAAAAAAGATGCGTCTAGCTCCCGAGCACTCCTTGGACCGGTATACCGTTAAGATCTTCATCATTCTGAAGGGCCAATCCAAATGGCTCAACCGCTTATATATAAAGTAGCGAAGCCAGTGGGCAGCCCTGTTTGATGCCAGACTGCACAGAAAAGGTGGTCAGGTCAAGAAAGTACAACAGTTATATCTGGGTTACGAGTGCAACTTTCAAATTGGCAGCAGATTTTCCACAACACGAGTGTACGACGGGATAACTGGTATGGGATACCAGTCCTTCAACCAAAAGCGACAACAAGGCATTTGGAATATGAAATAGGGATAGGGCATATCAGTCAAAATACCTCGGTCTTTCGATTAAATTCATTACAGAGAAGATTGATTACGGCCACAACGAGTGTAACATCGGTGATCGAACGAGTCCAATTGTTCAATGCTGTAGCGTTACCAGCAACATTTTTACGGCTAAGGTTCTCTCGCCGCATCCAGAGATTCTTCAGCAATTAATACGGATCCAGAAGAGGTTTATCTAGTGTAAGGCAAACAATTATGAAGCTACTAGACACAAGATTTCTCCTTCTTTGATTTTTACACCAAAGAAGCACCTTTTTTCAATACTTTTAGCTATTCACACACATATAGTAAAAAGCAGCATGCTGGCTCATCGAACTGAGGTATAAATACACCCAGACCTAGCGCAATTTCGGACTATTTCTTCCGCATCGCAGGGCAAGGGGGCTATTTATCTCCTGCCGGTACATCAGTAACAAGTGCAACAGCGAACACCGGACGGAGTATCGATGATGCTTTAGCCATTTTGGCTCGTACTTTAGGACCAACTCGAGAGATGTCAATACAGGTAAAAAGGTACGTTTTAAACTGTATGCCTACTTACTCAATTACAGACCGTGGAGAGTTCACCAGCACAGGAAGTCAGAAATAAAGATGTTATTGATGTTGTAGTCCCATTAGATGACACCACATGTCATGAGCTGATGCCAGATGAAATAGTCGCTTTCAGGGGTACTTTCCAGTGATGAAAATAAACCATGGAACTTGGAACGATCGCTGTTACAGGTATCAAGTCGGAAGTACTATCGGTTCCCAGAGGTTCTATCAAACTATTGCAGATCGCTCGACTAGGATTAAGCAGATATGGGTAGCGAAACTAAATGTAACCAAGGGCCACACGCGTGCAAAGGTATTACGCTTGGTTAGCCGTGATGATAATTTGTTCGTCTCGGGTTCGGATAGGACAAGTCTTGGGTCAGGAGCCGCACTTATCTCTGGTGTTCACACCATTTAGAATTTCGATGGGCTCAGTGGAATAAAGAGGAGACAGGCAAGATTCATAGCAGAAATGTGAGTAGTGTTGAGCAATGGATATGTACGCAACAGACAAATGATTTCATATGGATAGTTGAAGCAACAGCGCAGAAACAAAAAAAAACGAATGGAAGATAGACATTGGCTGACGAGAGTCATGTTTCACGCCATCATGGTTTTCCCTGGAACCATGGGACAAATTTGGTTCCAGAAGACCCATGCAGTATTGGATACGCCGGTCGTATATAGATCTGTATTATCACTACGTGGCGCGATCATTAAGTCCGACAGTAGTTAAATGAGAGACCACAACCTTGACGGACGATCGGTTTCAAGCCGTGCAAGCTCAGGCGACGAGAGATTTATGGCAACAATAATAATAATTTGCTAACGAACGTTTAAGTATGGGTGTTATATCGAGCTTCGACGTGTCAACTGAATGTATACTATGCGGGCTACAAAGAAGAGGTCGATATCCACTCGGCTACGACTGTACAAACGACGGGATAGGAACACACATATTGTGGGGGGGGGTTCAAGCGATCAAGCGTTTTTAGCTCGTGTTTACTATTGGAGTGGGTATTTAGTAAACAGTGGACAACCTCACCGCCTTTAAGTGGTATATTTTACGAGGGCAGGCTCCACCTCACATCATTACGCCAGCGAGTTCTCATCAGATGTGGAGCTCAAACAGATGACTGTGTTAAACAAACACAGAGGATATGGGGGCAATGTGTTCCATAGGCACAGTATGGATGAGACATATTCAGAACATGGTGATCAAAACCAGAAGTGGAAAAATATGAACATTTGGAAGAAATGTGTGTCGCAACTACAGACAGTAGCGGAGTATGAGAAACAACGCCACGAGCTACGTATAACAAGGTATTCAGCTACAAATCTGCCTGGAATGTTTACTGGAGATAAATGGAAATATTAATGTCAGCCACAAACATAGTTTCGAGGGGTTTCTAAGGAGCAGGTAAACTGGAGCAGGTGTGCATTAACGGCATTGCATAAAAGGTGATTAGTTAACCTTTTCCTTAATGTGACACACACTATCGTCAGTACTAACAGACGGATAGCTATCTGGTTATTGTTAACGAGATCTCACAGTTGCAGCTTTAGCAGCAAAAACTCGACCATAATGAAAAGACGACTACTCAAATTTCTGGTACCTTCAGCTCTCGATTCGCGCTGCTTCTAAAAACGATTTAGTGATGGATTCTTCACCTCAGTTTTCATCAAAGAGTTCAACCTGATCGACTTGATCGTAACATTTAGACGCACGTTCTTCTGGATCAAAAAACGAATTAGACGTGGGGAGATGAGTGCTGAAGTGATGCCGAATCGCACGCTCCTCTTGAACAAGGAGCGTGTCATCTACCTAAAAATCCAGAGCGGAAGACATTTTTTCCTGAAGATAGTGCAGTCGAAAGTGCTTTTGATGGACAAACTCGAGTGGAAATTCGTGGTTTTATTGACGCTTTTTCCAATGCGAATTTATTTCCGTTTATCCCGTAATTAAGAAATTTATGCTGTCAAAAGTTGAGAGCTCAAGATTTTATTGTCTTTTCAAATCCGAGCTGCTTTCTCAATTGGTTCTGGCTTCCATTGGCCCGGTTTTGATGAGCGAGTATTGGTGTAAAATATGCAACGAGCCACTAATATTCGTGCTTCAAGTAAAGTCGAACTTTGGCACTTGAGCGAAATACCTTTCGAGAAATTTTAGCAGCTCTTTAACGTAATCATATGAAGCGAATATTCAAAATTTTAGAGAAAATTGCAATACTCAGCAGCTTACATTAGCTTATAATGAAACAAGTTTTCAACGCAGCGATGGATTGTGAGTAATCTAAAGAGACTGAGACAATAGTACAGCATGGTAAAGTGCGACAAACGTTTTTGCATTATCCCTAAAAGGGAAATTATCGTGACCAAGTTACAGAAAGACGACAATCTGAGGAGATGAGCTTTCGAAGTTTGAAATCTGGCGAACGTTATGGAGACATGGAACTCGTTAGTGATAAAGTGCGGTCTGTAACGTGTATGGCTGTAACGAAAATACAACTCCTTACTCTAAAGCGTCACCATTTTTTGCAATGCTTGGAAATCTTCAAGAACTTATGGATTGAGAACCAGCGAATGTAGAGAAGAAAGGTATGGGAGATTGACGAATATCAGCGGAAGACTTGTAGACCCAGCATACTACATATATTACATGGAAATTTTACATTAAGAACTGAAGCTGCTTCTGACATTAGGACGCGGCGCTTTTTGTCGTACGACTCGTAATCACAAACCGCGCCTTTCCCTTGAAATGTCTAGTCAAATCCCATATTGTGGAGAACAACTTGATGGAGCATGTGTTAAATGAAGAATGGTATGAATGGTATGTTTTCACAGGATTACCTATTCATGTCAAAACTCTTTATGACTTATCAATATTAGACACATTTATATTTTCTAGTCGAGCTGGCCTTCAGAGGTGAACATCTCACGTATTTGCGTCGAAAGAATCTCTTTGACGAGCTTTTCGCTCGGTTCTATATTGAAAGTGTTGTGTTAAGAAAACATACACACTCGAAGCAGATCTTCTATCGTGGCCTCAAACCGGAAAGTTTCGGCTAGATAGCGAATGCTTCATGAAACATGCCGATTTGGGGTTACCATGCTTGTTGTCCAAATCGGTTCAGCGACCGATTTCTTCGTGGAATACTCGAAGGCGACGAGTTTGTAGATATCGACATACAGAGCATGTTTGAAAAAACTGAACGACATTTTGGCGCTGGTAGTTCAGAAGTCACCCAATGAAGTGCTTTTGATGCGTATCCCAACAGCTTTAGCGCTCTAATATCAAGAGAAAGTCCGTACACAGCCGCTATGATGACTCCGATGTGCACCCAATGCTTTGAGTGCTTTGCCTACTTGTCATGTTTTAACACTGAAAGGCCCATTGTATTCACTGGAAGGTGGTTTTACATTTTCGCGCAATGAATTTTGCTTGGTATATCACTCAGCGTATACTTACTAAGCGTGAAACTCATCCACTTTTTCGTGACCCGAGAGAATCATGGCATGGACGCACACTTTCAGCTAATCCCTTGTTTGTCATCACTGGATTTTACTTTTCTTCTGGTTCAAAAATGTGGAAACATGGCTTTCGACGAATCTCAAGTATACCAAGCTGACCGTTCACTGGCGATGTTATCGATATGTCTACACAAGTAAGCGATTGCTCGGAAGCTAATTGGGAGTCGGGCTATCAAAAATTAAGAGGACATTTCAGCTAGCAAAGGTTCATGCTGAGTGCAGGATCTGTCACCTTTCTCGAACCACTTCATCATGATAGCAGTCCATTCGCTGTGTACTTCGAGTCTTGACCCTGAGTTCACGATTTTCCTTGTTCACCACTGCGACTCGACGAAAACCTGCTTAAGACAGGGGGTTGGACCAAGCTGCCACACCCTTTATGGCGCAATCGGGGGGGGGCACGGAGACAGTGAGGTGCCGAACTGGAAGAAGGTGTTGGTATTGGGCACGGGAATATCCCGTGTCGGGCCACCCAGTCTATAGTTCTATGTGATTCGGGGTAATAAGGGAATGCAGCAATTCATTCAATCCAAAACATCCCAACTTCAGAAGACATATCCAAAATATTCACAGCAAGATTTTACAGGTGTATTATAGTTTTGTGAGAGGTAAGCTATTTTGGTGCGCGTCCCCTCAAGGCCGAGTCCCCTCAAGGCCGAGTCCCCAGTATCGTAGTTGAGCTACCGTCGCCACGAGGTGGGCCACATTCACAGCATTATGTCTTACCAAATATTTTTTGAGGGAAAGTAGATGTGGTGAAGCGATCGGGAAATATTGGGACTGAAGTGGACCACAGATGGCCGATGATTGGTGATGATAGAACACCCATCAACATATGACGGTTGATGGGTGGGAAAAGGTTGATCACGAGCAAGAAGAAAAGGTGGTGGCCAACGGATATTTACGATGTGGAAGAATCAGCCAAGTATGGTCGTTAAGCCCGGTCCCAGGCACTGGCGGAATGATGAAGATCACGATCACGATCGTTGTCACAGTCACTAAGTGGAGTTCTCGTGGATATAATAAGAAATGGTGATTGTTGACATGGCATACCAAGGGCGGGTGACCGGCCGATCTCCGAACGGTATATTGGTGGAAGCCGGCTATGATACAAGGTTGCAGCCTGATCGGCTTGTCATGCCCGGAGAAAGAAGATCAAATGATGAATGAAGATCGGGCAGGTGGATTAACAGGTTGTACGAGTGATGTGAACCTTGGGTTGGTCCGAAGATGATGTGGCAAGGCCTGATCAGCCGAGATCAGTGCGGTATGGTTGTCCTGACGGTGTATTAAGATCGGAAGTATGGTTTGGAAGATGAATGGAGTCGTAATGATGATGACCCAGGACGTTCCCGAGGTGATCAAGGGCTGATCAGGCCTGATCAGCCCTGATCACCTGGTCGATCACTATGGCGATCGTGATCAGGGCCGATCAACCTCTGATCAGTGTTGATAAGCAAGGGCAAGTGAGTTCTCGGTTTGGTCGGACTATATATGAAGTGAACAAGTGCTGAAGAGCAGGTCTCAAGTGGTTTCAAGGTCGTTTGTTGAAGATCAGGATGGGTTGAAGATCTTCTGAAGAGTCGGGTCATGATCGGGGCAGAATCGGTACAGGTCAGCTTGAAGGTGCAGCCAGGATGGGCAAGAGAGTGTTACGCAACCGTGCGACGAAGTAAATAGGTTCGAAGTAAAGGTCAGGCATGAGTTGAGGTATGGTACACAGGTATAGGACTTTGCATATATAATAACAGGTTTAGATTTTCCCCCTAAAGCAAAGAGTCGCTCCGCCACGTGTGCGGTCATTGGGAGCACAGGGTTGATTAGTCCCCTCTTGCTCATCTATTTCCCGGTTAAGACGCGCTTAGACGCATTTTGGCTTACCGGAAGACCCCCGACGGGTTTGTTTTAGGTGATCTAACCTCACCCGCAACGCGCACGTGTTTGGAACACGTTAATAATATTGGTAAAGGTTTTGTGGAGATAACGTTTGTGGATTACTGTGGAAGATCGTGGATTGATCGCATTTTCTTGGTTTCGTTATATCTCTCTCTCATTGGCTGGCCTGATCAGACGAACTTTCCTGATCAGTGCCTAGATACTGAATAAGTGTCGACCCCAACCCGTTCTCCGGTGAAGATTTCCACCCGAGGACACCCCCCGTCTCGAGAAGGTCAAACCCTCCGACCTGATCAAGATCATCCTTTTCGTCACCGAGTCCACCTAAGTGAGTGTAATCAGCCCCGATCGACGGGTACACAAGGTGAGATGAAGTTAAACATAGATCCTGACGAGCATGAAGACCGGCCAGATGACCGGGAGGATCAGATCAGTCACCACAGTGGTGATTCATCTGATTCCGATGCTGATCAGGATCGACGGAGTACCCCCTCCGATAGTTGGTCGTCCGGGCCAGTGGGTATCCGGATTCCACCCAAGACTTCGGTCATGGATTTGGAAATCGGCTCCACCACAATGGTGCGCGTGCCCGGATCACTTGGTGACTCAGGATATCACCGTGATTCCTTTGATGATGAAAAAGATGTGAAAATCAAAGTGGAGGAAACTTTTTCGGGTGTATTGGAGGAAGGCGTATCGCCTCCGATGCTGTCCATTTCTAAAGGAAGCGATGATCGACCTGGTTTGGTGGAGTGCCAGGTCGAGATTAAAGATGAAATAACTCCCCACATGGCCCCGATCGGGGCCGATCTGGGTTATAGTAAAGTTGACTATAACCCAGGAAAGGATCGAGGTGTTAACCTTGATCCTATGCATAAGAAGAAAATGGAAAAAGACAGAAAAAACGTGGGGGCGGATCATTGCGATCCACCTAAAAAATATGTGAAACCTAAACCGAAGATCTTCGAGGAAGACGAAGAGAAGATCGAACCAGCCGAGAAGACCACTGTCCAAGATGTGGAACGACTGTTCTATCTTCGAGAGTTTCACAAGTTCCTGGTTACCAACCCAGTGATGAAGATCATCAAGCCTAAGATCATCGGGAAGCTGGAAGGTCGAGCGACCCGGCCGGTGATCACAGGCAGTCAACTTGATCTGATCAGGAACCTCTTGGCGCAGATCGACGAGGTTGGCTTCACTACTGGTGCCTTCGACGCGAATATGCTATTCGATCTGGATCAAGAGACGATCAGAGAATCTATGATCACCCTGTATGATCACCTTGCCTCGTTACTAGGGGCGAACCCAGTGGTTCAGTCGCCGATCGCGGATCCTTCGCACCGATCACAGTTGGTGGAGTATCCTATGGATATCGAGTCGATCTATCAATCGTCATCGCAATCTGGAGCGGCATCCACCGACTCCTCGGTTGGGATCACACGTATGACGTTGGGCCCGAAAGGGATCCAGCAGATCGACCCCAAGACCGAGTCGCAGAACAGGAAGAGAAAGCCTGAACCTGGTAGAGTCGGATCGGATGATAGTTTCGAAGACGCTCAGGAAGTGCCACAGGCGAGTCCGACCTCCAACACTGGTCATACCAACATGCCGGAGGTCCGAGAGCAATTAAAAGCCATGTTCGCGACAATGATGAACCGATTTGCGGGTGATCAATGTGGATTGCCTCAGTATACACCTGGACAAGGACAACCATGGCGATCGGCACCGAATATGAATCAGTCCGCCGAGAAATCGGTCAAAAGACCCGTGGATGTGGAGATGGAATCAGTCCGATCAGCCGGAATCGTCCGTTCGATATGCCAGGCCGATCACCAGGACCGATTTCACCGATCACCCCCACGGAGTGATGTGGACATGGAGTCAGAGGGCGAGATCAGTCAACATTTCGATCCAGATGATCTGGACATTGAGATGCCTCGTAGGGCGAATATGGCCTCCGCGCAGGCATTTGACAGTGAATCAGGAACGATCACCCGAGTACGAATGTCTGCGATCTCGGAATTGAAAGATTTCACCGGCAAAGATATGGATGACGATCAGGCCAGAGGTTGGTTAAGCCGGACTAAGTCAGCTTTTCTGAGGGACAAGACACCGGAAGCTGAAAGATGCCTGATCTTCGCTGATCTAATGAAAGGTCCGGCCAAGAACTGGCTTAAACAGCTAAGTCGAGAAGTGCGTCTGAAGTGGCCTCGTTTGTGTGAAGAGTTTGAAGAACAATATTGCAATTCGGGGGTGTCTGTCGCTAGGCAGTACTACCACATGAAGAAAAGATCCGACGAGACGCCGATCGAGTACTTACATCGGCTGAATGTTGCTGGTCTACGTGCGAAAATGCCGATCAAGGACCCACGACACCCGGACATAGCCCGTGAACATGTCGAACACTTCATTGGAACTCTGGACAATCGCGATCTGGCTGATCAGCTAACCCTGCTCCGTATAAAGGACTCAGAACAACTGGAACTGACTCTAAGGACGTTGCAACGGGCCAAGAGTCGACAGCCCAAGGTCGAGGTAGGATCGAACCGTTACCGGTCCAAGCCACACCCTGATCAAGGCAAGATACCGGCAGCCCGACCAGCCAGAGCGATTCGCGTGATCGCGAAGGAATCAGACAGTTCAAGTTCTGAAGAAGAAAGTGGTCAGTCGAGTCTGAGTTCGGACGAGGAACAGTACCGTCATGTATTTACGACGGAACCAATGTATCGCCCGAGATCATCGACTAATGGTGTGGACGGACGGAAACCTGGTGGTATTCAACCTGATCAGGACCGATCTCGTAAGAAATGTGTGCATTGTGGGTCGACCAAACATGGAGATCGTGATTGTTGGAAAAGAATTACGTGTGGAAAATGTGATCGTAAAGGTCACCCTTCTGATCACTGTTTTTTCGTGTGCAAGACCTGTGGGAAGCTTCATGACGCCGGCGCCTGCCCTATCGAAGAATTCTTTAATCTGATGCGCAAGTGGTATGTGCCGACTAAACATGCTGGTATGCTCCCACCAGATGTTGAGAAGATGTTAAACTAGATCGCTCGCCAGGTTGAAATCTGGTTCGAGCCGAGCGATCTATGTTCTGCATTTATGCATATGTCGGTAGCGGAGATAAGTTTGAGGAAAAGAAGATAACCGACAATACATGTTCTAATTCAAATTGCATCGATCGATGTCCGATCTACAGTCTCAGAGTGGATGAATATTCCCGATCGGACGTGATCATGGAGTTGGACCTACTGCCCGGTGAATCCCGAGGATACTGGAAGTATCACTCTCCCGACAAGTGGTTTAAACAGGCTAAAGCTAATGGAAAGATCAACAATGAGAAAGCCACTATTTTATTTGACTCTGGGGCGGAAGTCTCGATCATCGACTCCGCCTTTGCTCGTAAGGTGGGATGTCGTATAGACAGTACCCAGAGGCAAGAATGTGTTGGGATTGGCGAGAGTTCATATATGACGGAAGGACGATCACGTGTGAAGATCACCCTGGCAGGATCCCTGGTCTACTATTTTAATGCTTGGGTTGGACGGCTAGCCGGTCAGGACGCGATATTGGGGATGGATTTTATGGTACCCGCTGGTATACGACTTGACCTATCTCATGGAACCCTGACTCTGCCGGATGAAGTGCAGATTCAGTTATCTGGCCGACGACCTTTGTATGGTACTCATGTACGGATGTTAAAGATGGGTCAGTACGAGAACATTGGGGTGTCCCGATCAGTCGATGTCATGATTCGGTCGAGTGATCGGCAACAGAAATTGTGGCTGACCCGTGGCGAACGTTGGGTGCCAACGTTCGTTAAAGGTATCGGCCGATCAAGCTACATCAGAGTCACAAATATATCCGATCAGCCGCTGATCATCCACGAAGACATGATCTTAGGGATGTGGTTACCTGAAGGGAAAGTACCCCGACAGATCGGATATGTTTCAGTGGGATCACGAAGATACATTGAATGGCAGAATCTGGCTTATCAAGCCACCACGGACATGGTCAGTGACGAAGATTTAGAGGATGAAGATACCTCACCTATGGTCGAGAAGCCGGAGTATTCTACGCCGACCAAGCTGCTGATCAGGAGGCCATCGATCGAAGCGACAGGGGAAGGCCGGGCCAAAGAAGGTCCACAGATATTGAGTATAATTAGGCCCGGCTCACCGAAAACAACGGACCCAGTTAGCGGAAAAGACAATGAAGAGTCCAAGCACGATCATGAGGAAGAAAAGGAGGATGAACCAGCTGAATTCATTACAGAGGAGGGTGAATCCGAAGTAAACCATCAGTCGAGTGACGCACAAGGGGCGATCCAAGGTGATGCCGATCAGGAAAAGGTAGATCAGGTGGACGAGCAAGTGTGTATACACGAAGGCGGCGATCAGTATATCGAAGGTATCGAGAAGCAGATGGCTGTGTTGCCGGAAGTATCGCCACATATGCCAGAAGTCACCATGGAAGATTTACAGGTCGGCGATCCCGAGGTGAATACGCCCGAGCAGATCGATCAGCTAAAGAAGATCATCTGGAAGAGGCGTCACTTACTGATGGGGAAAGGTAACGCCCTACCCCCAGCTGCATTTGGAGCTGTTTGTGATATAGACGTGGGAAATGCGAGGCCGATCGCTCAGCGTTGTCGTAAAGTTGCACCTCAATACCGGGAAAAGTTATCCGATTTGATCAAGGGTTTGCTGAGTACAAAGATCATCCGACCATCAACATCGCAGTGGGCATCACCGATCGTGATCGTGATTAAGAAGAATGGGGTTGATATCCGATTGTGTATCGACTACAGAATGGTAAATCGCCTCACGAAGTTGATGGTCTACCCGATGCCCCTGATCAATGACTTGTTAGAAGATCTGGATAAAGTTTTATGGTTTTGTTCGTTGGATATGGCTAGTGGTTTCTGGGTGGTTTCGATGACTGATCGCGCTCGAGAGATCTCGGCTTTCGTTACACCTTTTGGACTTTTTGAATGGAATCGGATGCCGTTTGGATTAAAGAACGCCCCACAGATCTACCAAAGGCTGATCGACAATGCTCTCTATGGGTATTTCCAGATCAGTGCTGATCGGGAAGCCACTGATCTACATGATGTGTTTACGGAAGGTGAGCCAGACCAAGATCAGGGCCGATCAGTGTTGGGAAGGCGATCATATATAGACGATATCTTGGTCACGGCAACATCCTGGGATATGCTATGCGATAAGGTCGAACGACTCTTAGATACCTGCGAGCGTTGGAATTTGTCGATCAGTGTGGTCAAGAGTTTCTGGGGTCAGCCCAAGGTCGCTTACCTCGGTCATAACGTATCGATCCAAGGGTTGGAAGCAAATCCGAAAGATCTAGCCGCTCTCAGCAACTTACCGTTTCCCCGATCGTTGAAGGCCATGCAATCCTTCCTCGGATCATTGAATTATTATAGCAGATTTATCGAGGACTTCTCGATCTACGCCGCTATACTTTATGAATTGAAGGAAGTTGATTATCATGGCCTGAGAGAACGTGATCGGATGGGAGGATCACCAATTGGGACTGATCACGAGGTTGAAGCTACTGAAAAAGATCTCGAGATTGGATCACTAACCGATCGAACTGTGCCAGGGTCAGAAGATCACATGAATCGCGCTATGGTAGCCTTCAGTATGTTAAAGGCGAAGATGATCTCGACGCCGATACTGAAACACTTCGATCCGGAGAAGATTCCCGTGGTGATCTTATATGCCAGTAAATGGGCAATATCGGCCGCATTGGTCCAAGATCACGATGGAGTTTATTGCCCGGTGACGTTCACAAGCCGAACATTGAAACCGAATGAAGTTAACTATGGCATTGTGGATAAGGAAGTGCTAGCGTTGTTACGTGTGTTGGATGTTTGCTATTCTATGCTGGTAACTAGATCAATTAAGGTATTATCCAAACGATCTAGTCTGGCGTGGTTACTATCCGCGAATGGTTTAGACGGAAGACTGGGGCGATGGGCAGCGGTGTTATCTCAGTGGACTTTGGAGATCATTAAGTGCACCAAGGGCGAAGAAGAAATTCTTGGGACGCTGGCAGCCAGCATCACGCCCCGATCAGAAGTCGATGAAGCCCTGATCGAGGTCGCTCCTCGGAAGCAACCACGTGAATCGATCACTATACCCCCACCGATCGTCGGCTCAGAAGAAGATCTGATCGTTGTGAGTTTCGACGGATCAGCGAGTGTGAAGAAAGGTGTAGGGGCGTATAGCGCGTTGCTATGGAAATTGCCAGAGTGGACTGTTATATCAGCCGGTTCAGATTATACTCCAGGTATCACGGTCAATGAGGCTGAATACCGTGGTCTGCTGCTAGGTTTGGATCTCTTGCGAGAGCAAAAGATTGGAAGAGTAATTATATGTGGAGATTCAAACCTGGTGATTCGGCAGATCACTGGAGAGATCGACTGTAAAGCGCCGCGTCTGAAACTGCTGAATGATCGCGTTATGAAAGCTTTACGTGGGTGGCCAAGGCATGATCTTTTGCATGTGAAGCGTGATTGGAATCGGAGTGCAGATCACTTAGCAACTATGGCTATGCGTGATCAGGCCGGATCGATAATCACTGATCAGGTGCTGTTGGAAGAACTGGTGGAGATCAATAGGCTGCCGGAGCTGATCCGTGTGGAAAATGATAAGGAAGCAGCCCAGATCTTGATCACGACGAGATCACGAACCAGATCACCACCCAACAGATCACCCTCTCGCGGAGGCCTGACGGAGGAAATAGTACAAGAGATGCGGATCGAAAGAATTCTCAAGGCTCAAGACGAGGAAAAATGGATCGTTGATTTGAAGGCGTTTTTAAAGGGTGATCTGGAGAAGCTGAGCCAGAGTGAGGCAAAGGATTGTGCCAAGATCGCGTCTAACTACGAGATCGACGAAAATGATCTATTGTTTTATTATGTACAGCTGATCAGGCCGATGCGGATTTGGACCGATCGGCCAGACTCGTGATCCCGGAGACTTTACAAGCTGATATCTTACATCATTATCATGTCAGTTTGGAGGGTGGCCACCAGGGTGTAGGACGAACGTACCACAGGATCCGTAAACATTTTCATTGGAGAGGATTATATCGAAGTATACAAAAGTTTGTTGGAACATGTACGGATTGCGAAACTGGAAAAGGTATGCCAAATATCCGGGGAAGATCACCTGGGAATATCCAGGCGACCTACCCTTTCCAAGTGATCGCGATGGATCACATACCGTCCCTCCCAAAATCGTTCAAGGGCAATACCGAGCTGCTGATCTGGACTGATCTGTTCACGGGATTGGTGATCGCGAAAGCGGGATCTACACGAACGGCTCAACAAGTCGCTTGCAGTTACGAAGAATGTGTTTTTCGACGGTTTGGAGCCAGTGAAGTGATCAGGCATGATCGTGAACCAGGTTTTATGGCCGAAGTGTTCCGATCTTTTAATCAGATGCTTGGCCAGAAACAGAGCGCGACCATGGCGTACCGTCCACAGGCGAATGGTAAGGCCGAGCGGATGGTACAAACGTTGACCAGGGCTATTAAGATGTATGTCGCAGACTCCGCGCAACAAGATTGGGATGAATATGCGGAGAGACTGGTGTTTGCTTTGAATTCTTCGTTTGATCGGATCAGGGGAGATACCCCATTCTATCTGGCATATGGTTGGGACCCCCGATCTACCATCGAGTCAGTGATCCCTGTTGGTTGCACACGAGGTCGAGATCGCGAAGCTCGTCGATGGCGCATGGGACCCAACGTCACTACCAACATGCGCGGGAACAAGTTAACGAGCGATTACGAAGGGCCATCCAAGAAAGAGCTGATCGGAACAATGATCAGGCCGATTCACATAATATCGAGCCAGGATCAAGAGTTTGGCTTTACTTGGATCGTGTGAAAGAGGGATATGCCAAGCAATTAGCACATTTATGGCATGGACCGTTCCGTGTAGCCGAACTAATCGGTGATCATGCCGCTCGGCTGATTACCGCGGGTACTGATTATGGAATTTTCCCGATTGTTCACCTGTCAAAGTTGAAACTGGTCCGAGAATACCCTGATCGGCCTAAGACTAGGCTGTCAGGAGATGATCAGCCAAGGTTTGATTTTGACGAGGCTCTCTTACCCGAAGATATTTGGGAAAGAGCGCTGGACCCGAACAAATTCGAGGTGGAGAAGGTTTTGGACACCCGATCAGGCAAGAAAACCCGTTTTGGCCGGACCCACCGTGAATATTTGGTTCGTTGGAAGGGTTACGACGATCCCGAGTGGATAGATGAGCGTGATCTGAACTGTGGAGCGTTACTGAGGGAATTCGAACGTGATCGGGTGAGAAGGAATCGTTTTGAGGTGATGCAAACCCACGAAGAGGGTAACCAGGAATCTCAATAGCCTGGGTTGACA
>MIQA02002812.1:0-12036 GCA_001887855.2 Sclerospora graminicola | reverse complement strand
AGGGCATATGCTAGGATCCACGGAGGTTATATCCGTGTGGTAGCTGGGTGGGGCATCGACAGCAAAAGGGTCGCCAAGTAGAAAAATATTGAAGAGGATAGATGGTTACCCTAGGTGGTGCGTGGTACCCCTCAGGTTAACATGAGTAACCATCACGGTTGACTGCTGTATTTTTGGGTAAGGTATATGGGTAACGTACACGAGCGTCCGCCGTTGTATTGTGTTAGGTACACCATAGGTTTATATTGTATTTAGGAATATACGTTTCTCTTTCTAAGACACAAGTCGCTATTGCTTCAAAGCAGAGGGTTAACAAGGTCCCCTCTAGTTGTCATTGGTATACACGTGGGAGGTTAAAAGGAAGCCACCGGTAGTCCCCTGACCGGGAGTCATTTGAAAAACTCTATACTTACTCAAGTCGCCTGTGGTTGAAGCACGGTTAAGTTGTATTGCGAGGAAATACAAATTTAGGCTTAATGTGGAAGATTGTGGAGTATTGTTTAGATTTCACGACTACACGTAAGATTTAAGTAACCCCCTTATGGTCATTGATTGGGCTGGCCGATTGAGTTATCTTAGTTCAGCATTTGCCGTATGCTAAGCCTTTTTATAACGCCGGTCCGCTCCCGGTGAAGATTTCCGTCCAGTGGCAACCCCAGTCCTAACAATAATCCCCCTGACTTAACAGGCTCCTTAACGTTTCACCCGAGAGTCCACCAGGAGAGCGTAATCGCCTACTGGAAACCAGGAAAAATGCAACTTGAATTTCGTACTGACGAATGATAAACTTTTGAAGTAATATATGAAAGGAACGGTTTAAAATATGAAGGCGAAAGTACAAATGCAGCAGATACGAATCGCGAACGCTTTTCCGCCGAGCAGCTAGGATAAACATATCTTCCTATAAAACACTGGAACAAAATAGTTTCGTGTTGATTTAAAAATAACATAAGGTGTTTGGTCGAATCTAGGACTGGAAACATGGTTTTCTATGTGAAGAGACGATAAGATGTTCTCTTAGTATTTTGTATTATACCAGGTCCCTGTTTGCGCCTCCATTCAGAGTCTTTGTTCACGCTTGGTTCTTACGCACAACGTAAATTTTACTCCAATTTTGGTCTTTCCTCGCCCTACAATCGAGGTTTTGAATGCGTCGCCAGTTCTTTGCAATGTGACCCATTTTGTCTTAATTGTAAATTTTTCCTCGTTCCCCTATCTTGAACGCGACTCGCTGTATCTCTAGGCGTTTTTCTCGACGCCATGTCTAGTGCGAGAACTGCGTTATTTCTTCGGCGTGGTTAAGGTAATTCGTTCTCGTTGGATTGTGTGGAGTTGTCGCTCTCGTAATTGCTTTCCGAGTTGCGTTCACCCACGGGGCCCAGGCGGCTGGCTGTCTGAGGCTACTCCGTCCATCTGGGTCTTGGTTCGAGTGAGTATCAAGCTGGATGGATTGGTTACTTCCATCACCTTGTCAGTGACGACTGGGATGATCTTTCTTGTTTAATCTTACCTTGTGTACCAGTCAGCACTGGACCTGTTGACTTGTAAATGAATCCACACGATTTTTTTCTGAAAATGGGCTAGTTTACATGATTTCCACACTTGTAGAAAATACTTTTGACGTAAATAAGACTGTCCGTCCAACTATCGTATTAAAGAGCATCAAGATTTCGATAATAGACGTATTGCATTTGGTCACCGTCACTAATCTTCTTTTAGTACAAAATGACACCTTTGCGTTTACTCCTTTGGTCGTACAATTGCATTGAAGTTTGTAGGTCGGGCATATACATTTCCACATACCGCTCAAGTTCACGTATAGTTGCATTGTTGATATCCAATATATTACCCAAAGTTGATAATTTGTCAACAGGCTGTGATGTTGCAACACTTGGGAGGGGTATTGGTCCTGTAGCATAGTCCGGGCTTTGTGTTTCATCCTTTTCATCTGCCAGGTCGTATAAATCCCGCGCGCAATATCCCAGTAGTACACTCTCCGAAAGGATCGGCGCATTGCGTAGGGGGTCTCCCATAAAGGCTGTTCATCGACTAATGTCCAAACATATCCATGCAGATCTGAAAGGATCGACTACCTAGCGATAGGTGATTAAATAAGTCATGGGCTTCTTGGGGTAAGCGCGTATTCTGCATAACCTCCCAAAAGACGCCCGGCTCTGTCTGTCGTAGCTGAAATTTCGTATCAAAAATCAGGATGTTTGCATTGTAATACTCCATCCGATATAAGCCTCTAGCTTATCTCATTCAATGTAGCTGGTGGCCTAATTAACTTTATTGGCGGCGGGGCTCCAATCGGGCTACCCACTTCTGCTCGAGGCGACGCTAATACTATTGCTAGTAATTATCGTTGGGTTTTAGCCTTGGTATGGGAAATCAGAGGATTATCTACATTAGCCACGTATATAGCGTATTAGTTGATCTAATTATCTGCAAAGACAGGAAGGATCCTTGTAGTATTCTCTCGTATTTTGTGGCGATAATACCGTCAGTTACGAATTGTACTATTTTCTCTTGATCCACTTCTGGGCCCTCGTTTGGCTGAAAAGAGAGGAATTTACTACTTATCTGGGGATGGGCAGGAAGGGTCACTGATGCACTTTAATACCCGACTAGGGCACCTGAATTTCGACACCATAGAAAAGATAGTAAGAAATCCAAATTCAGGAATTAAGTTAACGAACAAAATACGGAAGCTTGCTTTTACGTGTGCGGAAGGAAAGCAAGAGCGCACAGTCCAAGAACGACACTGGAGAGCACGCACCCATCGACAGGGTAGGTGGGGTGATATGTAGTGATTTCAAAGGCCATTGACACCAACGGGTCGACAAGGAAATCGTTACTCGGTTAAGTTCGTTGACCACAAGTCAAACTATTGCAGAATTTTTTCTCGCAGAAAAAAATACTAAGCTGCAAAAATGTTTGAAAATGTTTCGTCTATTTTGAAAAGCGTTTCGATTGTCGCATCCAGCTTCTACGAGCGGATGGCGGTAGCGAATACAAAAACGTCCACTTGTTTGTTAAAAAAACCGGGGTGCCTATGCGAGTAAGTGGGGTAGGGAATCAAGCGTCAAACAGCAATGCAGAGAGACTGCATTGCACGGTGTTAAACATGGCGAGATGCATGATTTTCGCGTGTGGATTACCGTTGTATTTTTGGGGGGATGCCGTTTAACATGCAGTAAACATATTAAAACGCAGTCCCACCAAGGCCAACGTGAAAAGTGCGTCGCCAATGGGAATCAAAGAGCTGTTTATGGAGATTGGCTTTAAATTACGACTTCCTATAAATATCATGATTGACAACCAAGCCGCGATCAAGCACCCGGAGAATGAAGACAACAGTGCGCGCGCGAAAAACATTGATGTACGACTCGTGTTTGTCAAGGATTCGTGAAACAGGGCATAATGAAAATGAATTATGTGGAAACAAGATGATGCAAGCTGATTTGCTACTGAAGGGCTTGGCCGCACCACTACTGATGGAACTAAGACTACTCGTTGTGTTGAATTGATGCTACGGTAAATGCATGACGAGAAGGAGTGTTGGAAGGTAAGGTTTTGAGTTGAAGTGTTGAAGTGATTTTTGAAGTGATTCTATTGTATTTCTATTACACTTTAGAAATGGATACAGTGGAAACACACAATCGCATGACTAGTTTCGAAACCACTTTGCGACGTGCATAGAAAAAGGGTTTAAAATGCATGAAATATATTAATCAGTTTAACATCTACCTTGTTGTTCTCAGTCTTTCCTTTGTTGCTTTTGAAATAAGCTTTCAACACTTTTTCTGTTGATCTAGGACAACAGAAAAGATTGTTAGTGTTGGAAAGAAAAGTTTGTCAGCTATCTTTACTACTTCCTTAGTCCAGGAATATAAGTCTTTAAGCGTGTCCGGAAATATAAGACCGAATTGGTGTTAAGTACGGTTTCATATATAATTCCAAGACACTTCACTAAGGTCCGAATGAAAAAGGGAAATAAGGCGATGGTTAGCGCGAGCGTCGCGACGAATTCCGCAGAAGCGCGTAATTTTTATTCGCTGCGTCTACGACGACCACTCGTGCCATCGCTAATTGTGCCCACTTCCAGGCTCATGCCCATAAAACACGTGTCAGGCCCTGAGAAACGTCAAATTTAAGGTTTAGATCCGTGGTCACACCGTTAGACAGGAACAATATCTCGTACATTGTGAACATATGAGCGCGTAACTTCTTGCGTTGGGCCGCTAACAAGTTTTTGCAGTGCTTGCGGTGTTTCGGATCCGTCTGCGTCATGTTGAGAACGCGGACCCCGTGGAGTGTAGGACTTTAAGGGCCATATCTCGAAATCGGTAGGGCCGTTTTGAATAAAACAAAAACTCCGCTAATCAGCACGGATTCACTATTTAAAATGTTCAATTAGCTATCGGCAGACAACCCATCACTGCTAAAAAAAATGAATTTAGAAAAACCAACCTTAAATTTCAGGACAGAGGAAGTATTTCTGGACAGAGGAAGTATTTCCTTTTTGAGTATCAACCACATCTACAGTATATTAACATCACTAAGTATCTAAAAAAATCAATCAAGTGAAGACCATTTCCAACGATACGAAATACCAGACAAACATGAAGTGGATGTCGACCATTCAAGTCTAACCATGATCGTCATTATTATCGCTGCATTTACTAACAATTCACAATACGAGGTACATGTATTTTGAAAATACGGTACATGTAATCCTGCTACTAATACTGTGGTTTCGCAGCAGGATTACATGTACAGTATTTTCAAAATGCGGAAGTCTGACGTTTTTCCTGTCGCGAGAAATAGTTTATCAACATTGAATGGCAGAATGGGAAGTTAGTTGTTTACACCGCAGTCAAATACAGCTATGGAGTCGAGAAAAGCAGGAAGTTGTCAAGCATTTTCTGTAGACTAATTGTTTTTTTTGGTATTCGATAAGTAACATCTTAAAACAGAAGTGATTGCAGCATATATTGAATATCCATACAGGCGGAATAGCATACGAATTTTGTCCCAGAAAACTCTTCCGAGATTATTTATTTTCCGAGTGTCGCAGCATTATAAAGGTAATATCTATGATGCTTTTTTGGCTTAGATTGACGAATTACTAACAACCCTACGTCTCATACTTGTTGTAGGCAAGTCTGTATTACCACAGTGCCAATGAAGCACTTACTGATGTGGAATTTGATGCGGACGTGGGCTATGAGCCTGTAATTATTGCAGACGAATGCGAAGTTTGTGCAAACCATTACACAAGCAATATACTGACCGTCAATCAGCCCAGGGTGCATTTCGTAGCAGAGCATATTGTGTGCCATTCCAGAGGAAGTCAAGGTGCCTTATGATGAAAACGATCGCTTGACCAAACTAACACAGCAGCAGGGGTCACGTTCAGATGGTGCTTACGTACGCAAAACGATGGCTGCTGACCGACTGTTTGGACGCAGTGGTGAGAGGAAAATTCTCTCTTGCAGCAGTGGATGAAGATGATAATGATTTTGAAGATGCCATTACACCTCCAAGTTTTTTCGTGCGGGCAATCTTGAGGCATGAAGCTGGAATATTGTTTTTGTCCAGAGAATTCGTTTGTACCGATGAAAAAGCACAATGCGTATGGATTTTAGGAGCGACATTTGGAGCTATCAAACCATCGTGTGGGTAGTTTTTACATGTAAGTAAGGGATATGACACTCGTCATGTGAACGACTCTGTTTGCACCAGTGTATTCGTGGTGGAATCAGTGGAACCTTTCGCACCCAAGTAAATTGATTACGCACAATGATGTGCAACTTTCGCTAATTGCACACGTAGAGATTTAGATTGAGAATGTTCGTTTTGTACTTACGATTCAGGATCAATATTGCTCTGTAGACGAGGTTACTAATTTATTGGCTGAGATGTCCGAATTTGAACTGAGTTTGTAAGGAGTACCTGCCGGGCAAACGTTCGTATATTCTCAGTCGACAATAGTTCATCATTGCTGGATGATAAAAAAAATGAAGGACATGCAAGCCGTGCATGGATTTTTAGTAACGAACTAACACAATCTAGTGTAACGGCCGGAAGCTTTCCAGAAGTTTTGAGACAGGCCATCTCATGCGTTAGTTACGGTACAGCGTTGGTTACGATATCGGTTTCATATTTACAACCGTTTCACTTCATCTATGTTACGTTTTAGTGTTCGACGCACCGATTGATGAGTTACTACTGGGCAGGGTGACGATGAAATCATTAGGAATAGATGTTGACAGGATGATCAAGCAGCTAGCAGCAGCCGCACCTATGGATGATGGTGATGGCAATTTTCCAGACGAACCTTCCATGGGCATGGGGGTGGGTAACAGTGCCCTACCACCACTTGAAGAAATTGTGTTGACTGCTGTAGCCGATGGTTTCCCGGCAAAGCAACGCATGTTCCCGTGATGGAATATCGTGACATATGGTGGAATGATTTGAGCACCGATAATACCGCTAATCTTGAACATCTGAAGGTTCAGCTTAAACCCGAGGCAGTTCCATATCGATGGAAGCCTCGACGGTAGGCACCCACCAAAAGCGCATTTTTTGCGTGATTACACCGAACAATTCGAAAAACATGGTTTGATCTCCAAAACAATTGCAAGTAGGTGGCATGCCCGGCATTGCAAGTAAAGATACCAGGTAACGTAAACGATTTCCGGGTCACCGTAATTATCGACCACCCGGATCAAGGGTATGGCTTTACTTGGGTCACATGCCTTTAGCAGGAACAACGCCGAACCTAGCAGTGGCAACTAGTTCAGTGCGAGGTGTATTCGGTTTTGCAAGTTTTGACTTGCACAAAGGTTTGGCAACTTGCACTACATGAAGCGTAACGCGAAATGTTCAGTTTCATGACTGAAGATACACTCTATACACCAACAAGGGTTCCACAAGGAGCAACTGATAGAGCGTTCCATTTCCAGAATCAGATGCAACTCGCGTATCGAGATATCTTGTACCATACAGTACTCATATGGATTGGTGATATAATTCTACACGCTTAAACACCAGAAGCGTTCGTGTACGCGCTACGTAATTTTTCCCTAAATAGGGAGTATAACCTCCATGAAAATTAAATTGTTTTGTTTGGAAGTGAAATGGTGCGGGAAGATCCTTCGCGGTGACGGAGGCAAGCACGACACGGCCCGATTGTCTGTGCTAGATGAGCTCCTCCATCCTACTACGGCAGGCGAACTTCAATATTTTTTGGGTGCATCCGGGTGAATCCGTGATTCTATCATTGACTATGCCCGGCAGGCGGCCCACTCCAGTAAAGGCTTGATGAGGCTTTGCAGTCTGCTGGTCGACGCCGCCAACAGGCACTACGCATGTCCCCGTTTGGAACTCGGTAGAAACCGAGGCATACACAGCTTTGAAGGATAGCATTAAAGCTGCAGCTCCGCTTGGGCTCCCATCGCCTGAATCAGAGCTCTGTCAGTGGTGGTGACTCAGGTAGAAATGTGAAACTCGACGCCCAGGCATGTAAAAAAAGCTTGTTTACGTGGGTCATTAATTTTCTGCGCAGATATGGCATCTTCCACCTCTGCGATCCATTTCCAAAGGGGTTCGCCCCCTTGCCAATAAAGGGCGGTATCCGCGCCTTTACAACTACAACGCATTCCGTGGGCGTTGTAGCTGGCGCCCCATCTTTGCGCATCGATTGCAGTGAACGAACTTACAGTTCCTCTGTTGCCTTGGCGTCGAGGCAACGGCCCATTCACTCTGGACATCAACCTTGACTTTGTCGCGGGTGGTATTGTTATGGGACGAAGTTTGAACTTCGTTTGTTTTTTATATTATTAACATGCTTCATCTGTGGAATGTTAAACTCGAAAGGGTGCTGAGCCCTTCGACTAAATCCAGCAATGCGATGTTGCCTACCCCAGGCTGAATTCTTGTCGGGTGATCTGGTCTATAGCACCCCTCAGAGTATTTGAGGGATGCCGCTAAAGACTCTTCTTAACGGATTCATTCCGTCCCTCCATAAAAGCTGCTGCCTGTATTTTTGAAGGCACTGGTTGGTATACAATATGTGAAAGCAAATATTGTATCTTCTGCTAGAAAGCTTGAAAATAAAAGCTTACCTTGACGTAGATCCATGAACCCATATCTGCAACTAAGCGCCATTTCTGGAGCTCTGAAGCTGAGCTTAGATCAGCTTTAAAGTCCTGATAGATCAGGAACGCAGAGCCATCAGTGACTCTGCGACTTTCGCCCATGCCCTGGAGCGCCCACCACGAGTGCATGGCGCCGCGTCCGGTGCCACGCAGTCCACAGACTGGATAGTCCGCTAGTAAATATATCAACAGGGGAAACCGTCTGCGGATGGAAAATACCTTACCAAACCAGTAGGGGGGGGTGCCTTACTGGAAGTGCTATCTTACATGCCGGCAACAGGCATGTGAGGATAATCTATTTCTTGTCAAAAGGTACAGGGTGAGGGGAAATATATCATAAACCTAAGGGTAAATCCGCATGGATCGATGTTCATGCGCGCTTTGTTCGGCCCAGGGGCGTCGAACAATCTCTTTGGAACTGAGAGTCTAAGGTCGAAGTAAATACTCCGCGAAGTATGGTGTCAGTATGGTTCCCAACCTGTTCAAACATGACGTTTCCTAACCGTGTGGTTCGGAAACACCTTTAGATCGACAAACTGTCGTCCTTAGGCGAATTAATCGTCCTCGATTTAGACGACAAGTCTGGTGTAATCTTGGGCATCCCTTGGATATCCAAGCATAAACAAACGATCGATTGGGTAAAGCTCTCGATCGACTGCGGCGGATCCACATGAATGACGTCTGATCTGACACTATTAGACGAAGGCACATCCGCCGAAAGAAGCCAGTAGGACTTAAACATGCAACAGATGAGCTGTTGCGAGTTGAAGATGTGGGCAATACGGGCGACAAAAAATATCTCGTTTTTTAAATGTCCACGACCGACAACTGTCGTTGGTAAGAAGATTTATCCACGGTGGGAAATACCACCGTGGGCACGAAGATATCGGCATCGGTATAAACAACTCCCGTATTGAAGTTCCCACGAATGAAAGAGTTGGTGAAGAATATAATTCCGTGGTCGGCATGACGAAGAGGCCGAGGGCACGGATCACCAAGTAGCCGACCAGACAACAAACTAGAAGAGTGCATCTGATCACAATGATGGGCCCTTCGAACAAGCAATGGATCAGAAGAGCCTTTCTTGCAGTATACTATCGAGTATTAACAACGCCTTTGGGAAATATTGAGGTTGTGTTTGATGCGAATGCCTATTCCCAGAAAAACGTATTCTGTCGCAGAGTAATTTAAATCCGGAATACCCATCACGAGAATTGTGTTGGATGGACGAATAAGATTTTTGATTCAACAAATATATTTGTCAATCAACTCTCTTGATCGTAGCGCAATTCACCTCACAGCCGTGACGCAAGCCATCAATGAATAGTAAGAGGCATTTCGATTTTATAACAAAGCTCCCGATCTTTTTATGTCAAGTGTACGTTGACAATAAACATCTTGACGCAGACAGAGACTGGATTAGCTACCCAGTCTCTCACGCTCGACAAAACCCTCCGAAATTAGGTTCAGATGTGATGCCTCTTCCAGCTTTAAGCTAAAAGATGTTTGCGAAGAATTGGCACGATATCAGATTAAACCGTCCTGTATCATCGTCGCAACAGGCGAAGTTGTGGATATTTGTAAGCATATACCCACAGTGCAAACGCATGACATTGAGAACGAGTCCGTTACCAATGAATAAATTGAAGTTCAGCGCTTTGAAGCGGAGAGTTTGGAGTCGCTCAAAACGAACTCCCCATACCATAATGAATTTAGGGAATACACCGACATATTCCCAGAAGATGTCCCATGTGAGATCCCTAAGGACAACGGGACTCGACATGAAACCAGGTTTTGGTCGTCGCGAGTGTTCGTGTATCTGTATTTGTTGTGAATTTGCAGGTCGTGGGAGGCAAAGGAGCCCGAGGAAAATTCAAGAACATGGTTGTTAATGCAGTGAGCGAAACTGCTGAAAATGATGTGCAAGAAGGCAGTCTCCATCATTTTCACGCACAATTGCAGCACTCAGCCTACGATTCTGTCGAAAGGTTGGCCAAGAACCCCTTATCGGGGATTAGAATTACTGATTTCTCATGACCAAATTGTTTATCGTGTTCAGAAGGTGAAGCGTAAGGACCAAGCAATTGAAAGTAGACACTGGAAACAACAATGCCCTAATAGACTGGGTTTGCGGGGTAATATAAAGCGACCTAAAGGACCCCGCGATAACGGTGCAAAGACGGGACTGTGACCTGACCCCGTATTAGACACCTCCCTTATGAGACGGAACTGGTCTCGTTGCAGTGGTATATTTTACACATTTTTAAACTTTTGGCATAAAATTTCGATTAACTTCACAAAGTGGTACAAAATCCCCTAATCACGCTATTTAGAGTAAAGTACACAACACCTCCAGGGCGCGACGGAAGCGAAAATCACTACCTGGTCGTATTTGTGGATAACTTTACGAATTACATCAGGGTATTCGCTGCTCGAACAACAGCGTAAATGTTTGAAGATATTCTGGCCTGACAAAATCGATTTCTACTGTCGGATTCACGTACTCCTCACAGATGAAGGTAGCGAATATCGGAACAAAGATTTGTTCAGTAAAAGCACGGGCGTTCGGCGTCAGATTACCGAGCCTGAAAGACCAGCATCAAATGGGAAAGCGGAACGCATGATCAGAACCATTTTTAACATGGTTCGGTGCATGATTTTGGTCGGAAGCGGCTGAGTATGCAATGTATATACTCAACCGCAGTCCGACGAGGTCTAACTTCAGGAGAATGTCACCTATCCAAATGATAACAAAATAGCCTACCAGTGTTATTCATGTGGTGGTTTTTGGCTCGCCATGCATGGTTTGGCGCGAACCTAAAAAGAAATCCCTGGTGAAGCATGCGGAACAAGCGTTGATAATGTGAAAGAATGACAATACGAATGTCACAAAGTCTTACTGCTGAAGGACAGGGTGGTCACAACCACCCGACACGTGAGTAGCATTGACACGCTAACATAAGATGCAAACCACAAGGTGATCATTGCTCTAGAGGAGGAAAAAGAAAGAGAGCTAGAGAAACTGAATAACGAGCGTGCAGCGCGTGCCCAAGGAGTACAAGAAAGCGCGAAAAAAAAGAAACCAAAGAAAAAAAGGGAGATTCAAACAAATTTACGCCAAGTTAGACGGGCAGGAAGGTGACGAAAAACTACAAGGCGACGGTATTCGAGGAAATCAAGTCTAAGAAAATGGCAACGGGCAGACGGTTATAAATTCGAAGGGCTGTAACGTGGAAGGTGAACCGTCGAATGTGGAAAACGACCACCGAAGCAATGAAGACATCTAGAATGGGAACCACGAAAATCTGCTTTTTGCGTTTGCAGTCGCGGATTTGATCAATCCGAAGGAGGCAACGCTGCATCTGAGCCTGACCTAACCCGTTATACGCAGCCACGTGATGGAAAAATTCGAAACTGTGGAAGCTGGCTGAAGAAACGGACTAGCGGGCACCTGGAAACTGGTGCGCAGAGTGAATGATAAAGCCCCGTTGTCCACAAAATGAGTATAAAAACCAAGCTAATAGCTGGACGGGACAATCGAGCGTTTAAAAGCAAGATTGGTGGCGAGAGGTGACAAACAGGTCTATGGAGAAGAGATTTGATGACCTTCTCAACCGTCATGGAAATTAATAACGTTAAAATTGTTCCGCGATGTCACAAATATGGGGGGTGCCTGCATGGCATGACTACGTTCCAAGCGAATATCCCAGGGTTAAAACAGAAGTAGAGTACCCGATTTATCTGAAAATACCAAAGGGAATGATAATACCGTGAGAAACAATGGAGGTTCTGGGAGTGAAATCTTAGTCAACTAGTGTTGCAGTAGAAGAAAAAAATTTCGGATTGAAACAAGTGGGACGCATGTGGTATG
>MIQA02002810.1:0-11225 GCA_001887855.2 Sclerospora graminicola | reverse complement strand
TGTGGGGCGTTCTTTAATCCAAACGGCATCCGATTCCATTCGAAAAGTCCGAAAGGTGTAACGAAAAAAAAAAGCCGAGATCTCTCGCCTTTTCCAAATGATCTTCTTTAGCTGATCGATTTGCTCGGGAGTGTTCACTTCGTGATCACCGACCTGTAGATCTTCCATGGTGACTCTGGCATATTGGGCGATACTTCCGGCAAAACGGTCATCTGCTTCTCGATACCTTCAATGTACTGATCACCACCTTCATGTATACACACTTGTTCATCTACCTGATCTACCTTTTCCTGATCAGCATCATCTTGAGTCGCCCCTTGTAAGTCATCCAACTGGTGATCTACTTCGGGTTCACCTTCCTCCGTAACAACTTCGGCAGATTCATCCTCCTTTTTCTTCTCAAGATCGTTCCTGAACTCCTCACTGTCATTTTCGCTCTCTGGACCCGCTGTCTTCGGTGAGCCGGGTCTAATAATATTCAATATTTGTGGACCTTTTTTGACCCGGCTTTCCCCTATCGCTTCGATCGGCGGTCTCCTGATCAGCAGCTTGGTCGGCGTAGAATATTCCGGTTTCTCGACCATAGGTGAGGTATCTTCATTCGCTAAGTCTTCGTCACTAATCAGGTCTGTGGTGGCTTGATAAGCCAGATTCTGCCATTCAATATATCTTCGTGATCCCACTGAGACATACCCAATCTGTCGAGGTATTTTTCCTTCGGGTAACCACATCCCTAGATCATGTCTTCGTGAACGATTAGCGGCTGATCGGATATATTCGTAACCCTGATGTAACTTGATCTGCCGATACCCTTAACGAACGTTGGTACCCATCGTTCACCACGGGTTAGCCACAATTTCTGTTGCCGATCGCTCGGCCGAATCATGACATCGACTGATCGGGACACCCCGATGTTCTCGTACTGACCCATTTTTAGCATCCGTACATGAGTACCATATAAAGGTCGTCGGCCGGATAACTGAATCTGCACCTCATCCGGCAGAGTCAGGGTTCCATGAGAAAGGTCAAGTCGTATACCGGCTGGTACCATAAAATCCATCCCCAGTATCGCGTCTTGACCAGCTAACCGGCCAACCCAAGCGCTGAAATAGTAGACCAGGGATCCTGCCATGGTGACTTTAACGCGTGATCATCCTTCCGTCATATATGAACTCTCGCCGATCCCAACACATTCTTGCCTCTGGGTACTGTCTATACGACATTCCACCTTACGAGCAAAGGCGGAGTCGATGATCGAGACTTCTGCTCCAGAGTCAAATAGAATAGTGGTCTTTTCGTTGTTAGGGTCCGTCTGGTTGGCCACAAATCCGCTGGATTTCACTGGATTTGCAAAAAATACACTGTTTCGGAGCAAACACTGTTTCAGCCGAGTTGAGTGTGCTGTCTGGTTCGCCAACCATCTGTTTTTTAAACGCTGTTTTGGCATCCATCCGCTGTTTCCGAGATACGAGGTCAGAGTCGTATTTCGAAACAGTCGATGTACTTTTACGGTACGCTGTAGTCGATAGCGAATAGGAAACTGATGTATTTTAAAGTTAAGAGTAAAAACATATACTAAATCCTCCTTACTCGTGAGAGAGTACTTAAAAATAATTAGTACCTCAGCATGATACCTTCAATCGGCGGCATGATCGTCGGCTTCGTCACGAGTACCGCGGCGACCACGGTGTCATCGTCGTCTTGTTTTTTCGAGGCCAATTCGTTTATGATTGGTTTTGAGTTGGTGCATTTTTTTGCGCCGACGGCTGCATTTGATCGTCTTGGGATTGTGATTTATGTACCGGTACATGACTTATAAAATATTAATAGAACCCTTTTCTAATTCTGCGTAAGTGGTGCGCAAAGCCCAATGTTATGTCTGATAGAATGCACTTAAAAGTATAGGAAAGGCACCAGAGGTAGATAGATAACAAATATTTATAATGAATTAAAAATGCAACGGCTCTCATAGCTGCTCAGTGGCTTGGCTCACCATTACTAACTTCAGCTGTTACCCATCTTGTATTGTCGTAAACGTGAAACTGCCAAATTAAAATCATGGATAGTGTTACCAGACAGCCACGATCATTTTAAACAGTGTTTGATCGTGAACGCTGTTTTGATCAAATCGAGTGGATTGGTAGAAAACAGCGTATGCAAACAGAAAAATCCAGGATTCTACCAGACGGACCCTTAATCTTCCCATTAGCTTTTGATTGTTTAAACCACTTTTCGGGAGAGTGATACTTCCAGTATCCTCGGGACTCGCCGGGCAGTAGATCCAACTCCATGATCACGTCCGAACGGGAATATTCATCCACTCTGAGACTGTGAATCGGACATCGATCGATGCAATTTGAATTAGAACATGTATTGTCGGTTATCTCCTTTTCCTCAAACTTATCTCCGCTACCGACATATGCATAGATGCAGAACGTAGATCGCTCGACTCGAACCAGATTCCAACCTGGCGAGCGATCTAGTTTAACATTTGCTCGACTTCTGGTGGGAGCATGCCAGCATGTTTAGTCGGCACATACCACTTGCGCATCAGATTTAAAAATTCTTCAATAGGGCAGGCACCGCCGTCGTGAATCTTCCCACAGGTTTTGTATACGAAAAAACAATGATCTGAAGGGTGACCTTTACGATCACATTTTTTACACGTAACTCTTTTCCAGCAATCACGATCTCCATGCCTGGTCGACCCACAATGCACGCATTTCTTGCGAGATCGGTCCTGATCCGGTTGAACCCCACCAGGTTTCCGTCCATCCGTGCCGTTAATCGATGATCTCGGGCGATATACTGGCTCCGTCGTAAAGATATGACGATACTGTTCCGACGTGGATGGTGCTCAACCAGCGATCAGCGAAACGGCGGCTCCTGAACCCACACCATCTAGTCCGCCACCGACTTCGAGACCGGTCTCGTCGTCCCTGGGTTCGGCGAAGCGCAAACGGGCAAGTCATCCAAAGAGGCAAACGGTTCCAGCTAAACGCTCTCGCTTCATCGCCGACTCTGACGATGAATCGACGGATCTGGACGAGCGAACTCGCGCTGCTCTAGCCAAGTCACGCAGCGCTGATCGTCGAGCTTCGGTCACGACTTCGTCGGGTCCACCCTCACTGACTCAAGCCATCGATTTTCCTGACTCGGACGACGATGAAGAGGAAGAATTGAAAGACAAGCGACCGGCTCCGGCTGCCTCGGGTGATTCTCCGACCGCCGATGCGACGTCGACCGCTAGACCGGATAACTTCACTGGCGTCTTCATCCCAGCGGCAAAGTCACCTATCAAGCGGGACGACTACAGCTACGACCCGAACAAGAAGTTTATGGACCTGTATGTCGTTGGGCGAGGTCGACCGTCGAAAGCCCTGATGGCGGCCCGGCAGCCTTGGAGGCCTCCTCAGTTGTGGAACCTAACGCCTCTGGCCCTCCTGATAAAGAGAAAAATCGTTCCTCGCTGTTGGTCCCGTCCGCCAAGGTGGATTTTCCCTGTCAAGTCGCCGACACCCCAGAAAGAAGACTGGCTACCTCATCTGCTGAAACCTGGACTCATCGAGCTCTTGATCTATTCAAAGCCTTAGAAGGTTCTTGAGAAGGCTATGATCGGGTTAAACTTTCCTGATCGCCCCTGGTTCAGAGCTCTGAAGGGACGCCTGGATTCATTTTGCCGGGACCATGGCCAGGCGATATGGGAGGCCACCCATCACTTCCCGATCACTCCAACTATGTGCAAGGATGCTAGGCTTGAGTCGTACTTCTATGCTCGCAAGCGTCGCCGCAGCAAAGCTGGGGCTGCTTGGGCCGCGATCTGTGACTTCGTAGTGGATGGGATCCAGATCGGTGAGTGCGACTTGGACGTCTTCCTGTTCCCCGCCGAGCTGCATCTGCCTATTCGCCGGGTGGAATCACCAGGTGTTACAGCTGACGGCGGGGAATGGTATCCTGGTCGTGGGCACCCGACTCCGATCGGCACGTTGCGAGATGCTTTGGACTTCGCCGATCGTCAAGTTCCTTGGCAAAACCAATACCGCCTAAGCCCCATGGATCATCCGGCGCTCCAGATCTCCCGTCTACGCATGAAGTATGGCCCATAGTTATCGTGATAACCAGTTTCATTTCATTTTCGTTTAACCATTACTACATCGCGATAACTTCCTGATGATTCTTATGTTCCATTTTCAAAATTATATCTCCAGATACCCAGTGTTCTCTTCATCTTGTGTCTACAATTGTTCATATGTACGTGAATGTAATTGTCAATATATGTATATGTCCGTTGACTCCGAACCAGCTCTTTCAACTTGGTCTCGACCTAGCTGGACCATTACCATCGGCTGATCTATCGAGATGTGTCAAACCAGACTATTGTGACTCCTGACTACCTTCTTCGTGAGTTTGCATAACTCCAAATCGCTTTCATCTCACCCGATCGCGCTCAAACGCTCTTAGTAAAGCTCCACAATTGTGGTCCCGTTCATCCACCCATGATGGATCATATAACCTTTCCACTGAACCAAGTAATCACGGTGGGTCCGACCGAATCGGGTCCTTTTGCCCGATCGGGTATCCAGAATCTTCTCAATTTCAAATTTATTTCGATCCAACGTTCTTTCCCAACTGTCTTCGAGAAAGAAAGCCTCACCGAAATCAACCTTTAGCTGATCATCTGATGGCAACCTGGTTTTTTGGTGATCGGGGCATTCCCGGACCAGCTTCAGCTTCGACAAGTGGACGATCGGGAAAATTCCGTAATCGATACCAGCCGTGATCAGCCGGGCGGCATGATCACCGATCAATTCGGATATATGGAATGGTCCATGCCACAAATGCGCTAACTTCCTGGCGTATCCTTCTTTCACGCGATCCAAGTAAAGCCAGACCCTTGATCCCGGTTCGATATTATGCGAATCGGCTTGATCATTATTCCGATCAGCTCTCTCTTGGATCGCCCTCCGCAGTCGTTCGTTCACTTGTTCCCGCGCATGTTGGTAATGGCGCTGGAGTCCCATACGCCATCGACGAGCTTCGCGATCTCGACCTCGGGTACATCCAACAGGAATCACCGACTCGATGGTAGATCGGGGGTCCCAACCATATGCCAAGTAGAACGGAGTATCTCCCCTGATCCGATCGAAGAGGAATTCAACGCAAACACCAGTCTCTCTGCATATTCATCCCAATCTTGTTGAGCGGAATCCGCGACAAACATCTTGATAGCTCTGGTTAGCGTCTGTACCATGCGTTCGGCCTTACCGTTCGCTTGCGGGCGGTAGGCCATGGTCGCGCTTTGTTTCTGGCCAAGCATCTGATTGAATGATCGGAAAACTTCGGCCATGAAACCTGGTTCGCGATCATGCCTGATCACTTCACTGGCTCCAAACCGCCTAAAAACACATTCTTCGTAACTGCAAGCGACCTGTTGTGCTGTTCGGGTAGACCCCGCTTTCGCGATCACCAATCCCGTGAACAGATCAGTCCAGATCAGCAACTCTGTGTTGCCCTTGAACGATTTTGGCAGGGACGGTATGTGATCCATCGCTATCACTTGGAAAGGGTAGGTCACCTGGATATTTCCAGGTGATCTACCCCGGATGTTCGGCATACCCTTCCCGGTTTCGCAATCTGTACATGTTCCGACAAACTTTTGGACACTTCGATATAAACCTCTCCAGTGGAAATGTTTGCGAATCCTGTGGTATGTCCGACCTACGCCCTGGTGACCACCCTCTAAACTGACGTGATAATGATGTAAGATATCTGCTTGTAAAGTCTCTGGGATCACGAGCCTTGCTGATCGGTCCAGATCTGCATCGGCCTGATCAGCTTGAACAAAGTAAAACAACAAATCGTTTTCGTCAATCTCATAGTTGGACGCGATCTTAACACAATCTTTTGATTCACTCTGGCTCAATTTCTCTAGATCTCCATTCAGAAAAGCCTTCAAGTCAACGATCCATTTTTCTTCGTCTTGTGCCTTTAGAATTCTTTTCGATCCGCATCTCCTGTACTATTTCTTCTGTTAGGCTTTCTCGAGAGAGTGGCCTGTTAGGTGTTGATCTGGCTTGCGATCTCGTCATGATCGAGACCTGGGATGCTTCCCTTTTATCTTCCGCATGAATCAGCACGGGCAGCCTATTGATCTCCACCAATTCCTTCAGCAATGCTTTATCAGTAACTATCGATCCGGTCTGATCACGCATGACCATAGTGGCTAGATGATCTGCAATCCGATTCCAATCACGTTTCACATGTAAAAGATAATGACTTGGCCATCCACGTAGAACTTTCATAACACGATCATTCAGCAACTTCAAACGCGGTGCTTTACAGTCGATCTCTCCAGTGATCTACCGAATTACCAGGTTTGAATCTCCGCACATAATTACTCTTCCGATCTTTTGCTCTTGCAAGAGATCCAAACCTAGCAGCAGGCCGCGATATTCGGCTTCATTGACCGTGATACCCGGGGTATAGTCTGAACCAGTAGATATAACAGTCTATTCTGGCAATTCCACAACAACGCGCTATACGTTTCTTCACACTCGCTGATCCGTCGAAACTTACAACGATCGGATTTTCCTCCGAGCCGACGATCGGTGGGGGTATAGTGATCGATTCTCGTGGTTGCTTCCGAGGAGCGACCTCGATCAGGGCTTCATCGACTTCTGATCGGGGTGTGATGCTGGCTGCTAGTGTTCCAAGAATTTCTTCTTCGCCCTTGGTGCATTTGATGATCTCCAAGGTCCACTGAGATAACAGCGCTGCCCATCGCCCCAGTTTCCCGTCTAACCCATTCGCTGACAATAACCAAGCCAGACTAGATCGCCTGGACAATACCTTAATCGATCTAGTCACCAGCATAGAGTAACAAACATCCAATACACGTAATAAGGCCAGCACTTCTTTATCCACAATACCGTAGTTGACTTCGTTCGGTTTTAATGTTCGGCTTGTGAACGTCACCGGGCAATAAATTCCGTCGTGATCTTGGACCAGTGCGGCCGATATTGCCCATTTACTGGCATATAGAATCACCACGGGAATCTTCTCCGGATCGAAATGTTTCAGTATCGGCGTCGAAATCATCTTCGCCTTCAACACACTGAAAGCTACCATAGCTCGCTTCATATGGTCCTCTGACCCTGGCACAGTTCGATCGATCAGTGATCCAGTCTTGAGATTCGATTCAATAACTTCGGTTTCGCGATCAGTCTCACTTAGTGATCTTCCCACTCGATCACGTCCTCGTAGCCCATGATAATCCACTTCCTTCAATTCAAATAGTATAGCGGCATAAATTGAGAAGTCTTCGATAAACCGGCTATAGTAATTCAGAGATCCGAGAAAGGACTGCATAGCCTTCAGTGATCGGGGAAAAGGCAGGTTGCTGAGAGCAGCCAAATCTTTCGGGCTTGCTTCCAAACCTTGGATCGACACGTTATGGCCACGGTAGGCGACCTTGGGTTGACCCCAGAAACTCTTGACCACACTGATCGATAAATACCAGCGCTCGCAGGTGTTCAGGAGTCGTTCGACCTTATCGCATAGCATATCCCATGATATTGCTGTGACCAAGATATCATCTATGTATGATCGCCTTCCCAACACTGATCGGCCCTGATCTTGGTCCGGTTTGCCCTCCGTAAACACATCATGTAGATCGGTGGCTTCTCGATCAGCACTGATCCATAGAGAGCATTGTCAATCAATCTCTGATAGATCTGTGGGGCGTTCTTTAATCCAAACGGCATCCGATTCCATTCGAAAAGTCCGAAAGGTGTAACGAAAGCCGAGATCTCTCGAGCGCGATCAGTCATCGAAACCACCCAGAAACCACTAGCCATATCCAGCGAACAAAACCATAAAACTTTATCCAGATCTTCCAATAAATCATTGATCAGGGGCATCGGATAGACCATCAACTTCGTGAGGCGATTCACCATTCTGTAGTCGATACATAATCGAATATCGACCCCGTTCTTTTTTATCACAATCACAATCGGTGATGCCCACTGCGATGTTGAAGGTCGGATGATTTTTGTACTCAACAAGCCCTTGATCAAATCGGATAACTTTTCCCGATATTGAGGTGCAACTTTGCGACAACGTTGAGCGATCGGTCTCGCATTTCCCACGTCTATATCACAAACAGCTCCGAATGCAGCTGGGGGTAGGGCGTTACCCTTCCCCATCAGTAAATGGCTCCTTTTCCAGATGATCTTCTTTAGCTGATCGATCTGCTCGGGAGTGTTCACTACTGGATCACCGACCTGTAGATCTTCCATGGTGACTTCTGGCATATTGGGCGATACTTCCGGCAAAACGGCCATCTGCTTCTCGATACCTTCAATGTACTGATCACCACCTTCATGTATACACACTTGTTCATCTACCTGATCTGCCTTTTCCTGATCGGTATCATCTTGAGTCGCCCCTTGTAAGTCATCCGATGGTGATCTACTTCGGGTTCACCTTCCTCCGTAATAACTTCGGCAGATTCATCCTCCTTTTTCTTCTCAAGATCGTTCCTGAACTCCTCACCATCATTTTCGCTCTCTGGACCCGCTGTCTTCGGTGAGCCGGGTCTAATAATATTCAATATTTGTGGACCTTTTTTGACCCGGCTTTCCCCTATCGCTTCGATCGGCGGTCTCCTGATCAGCAGCTTGGTCGGCGTAGAATATTCCGGCTTCTCGACCATAGGTAAGGTATCTTCATCCGCTAAGTCTTCGTCACTAATCAGGTCCGTGGTGGCTTGATAAGCCAGATTCTGCCATTCAATATATCTTCGTGATCCCACTGAGACATACCCAATCTGTCGAGGTACTTTCCCTTCGGGTAACCACATCCCTAGGATCATGTCTTCGTGAACGATTAGCGGCTGATCGGATATATTCGTAACCCTGATGTAACTTGATCTGCCGATACCCTTAACGAACGTTGGTACCCATCGTTCACCACGGGTTAGCCACAATTTCTGTTGCCGATCGCTCGGCCGAATCATCACGTCGACTGATCGGGCCACCTCGATGTTTTCGTACTGACCCATTTTAAGCATCCGCACATGAGTACCATATAAAGGTCGTCGGCCGGATAACTGAATCTGCACCTCATCCGGCAGAGTCAGGGTTCCATGAGACAGGTCAAGTCGTATACCGGCTGGTACCATAAAATCCATCCCCAGTATCGCGTCTTGACCGGCTAACCGGCCAACCCAAGCATTAAAATAGTAGACCAGGGATCCTGCCAGGGTGATCTTAACACGTGATCATCCTTCCGTCATATATGAACTCTCGCCGATCCCAACACATTCTTGCCTCTGGGTACTGTCTATACGACATTCCACCTTACGAGCAAAGGCGGAGTCGATGATCGAGACTTCTGCTCCAGAGTCAAATAGAATAGTGGTCTTTTCGTTGTTAGGGTCCGTCTGGTTGGCCACAAATCCGCTGGATTTCACTGGATTTGCAAAAAATACACTGTTTCGGAGCAAACACTGTTTCAGCCGAGTTGAGTGTGCTGTCTGGTTCGCCAACCATCTGTTTTTCAAACGCTGTTTTGGCATCCATCCGCTGTTTCCGAGATACGAGGTCAGAGTCGTATTTCGAAACAGTGGATGTATTTTTACGGTACGCTGTAGTCGATAGCGAATAGGAAACTGATGTATTTTAAAGTTAAGAGTAAAAACATATACTAAATCCTCCTTACTCGTGAGAGAGTACTTAAAAATAATTAGTACCTCAGCATGATACCTTCAATCGGCGGCATGATCGTCGGCTTCGTCACGAGTACCGCGGCGACCACGGTGTCATCGTCGTCTTGTTTTTTCGAGGCCAATTCGTTTATGATTGGTTTTGAGTTGGTGCATTTTTTTGCGCCGACGGCTGCATTTGATCGTCTTGGGATTGTGATTTATGTACCGGTACATGACTTATAAAATATTAATAGAACCCTTTTCTAATTCTGCGTAAGTGGTGCGCAAAGCCCAATGTTATGTCTGATAGAATGCACTTAAAAGTATAGGAAAGGCACCAGAGGTAGATAGATAACAAATATTTATAATGAATTAAAAATGCAACGGCTCTCATAGCTGCTCAGTAGCTTGGCTCACCATTACTAACTTCAGCTGTTACCCATCTTGTATTGTCGTAAACGTGAAACTGCCAAATTAAAATCATGGATAGTGTTACCAGACAGCCACGATCATTTTAAACAGTGTTTGATCGTGAACGCTGTTTTGATCAAATCGAGTGGATTGGTAGAAAACAGCGTATGCAAACAGAAAAATCCAGGATTCTACCAGACGGACCCTTAATCTTCCCATTAGCTTTTGATTGTTTAAACCACTTTTCGGGAGAGTGATACTTCCAGTATCCTCGGGACTCGCCGGGCAGTAGATCCAACTCCATGATCACGTCCGAACGGGAATATTCATCCACTCTGAGACTGTGAATCGGACATCGATCGATGCAATTTGAATTAGAACATGTATTGTCGGTTATCTTCTTTTCCTCAAACTTATCTCCGCTACCGACATATGCATAGATGCAGAACGTAGATCGCTCTGCTCGAATCAGATTCCAACCTGGCGAGCGATCTAGGTTAACATCTTCTCGACATCTGGTGGAAGCATGTCAGCATGTTTAGTCGGCACATACCACTTGCGCATCAGATTGAAAAATTCTTCAATAGGGCAGACACCAGCGTCGTGAATCTTCCCACAAGTTTTGCATACGAAAAAACAATGATCAGAAGGGTGACCTTTACGATCACATTTTCCACACGTAATTCTATTCCAGCAATCACGATCTCCATGTCTGGTCGACCCACAATGCACACATTTCTTACGAGATCGGCCCTGATCAGGTTGAACCCCACCAGGTTTCCGTCCATCCATGCCGCTAACCGATGGTCTCAGGCGATATACTGACTCCGTCGTAAAGATATGACGATACTGTTCCTCGTCCGAGCTCAAACTTGATTGACCACTTTCCTCTTCCGAACCGGGGCTGTCCGATTCTTTCGTGATCATCCTAATTGCTCTGGCTGGTCGTGCCGCTGGTATCTTGCCCTAGTCCGGATGTGGTTTCGACCGGTACCGGTTCGATCCTACCTCGATCGACTTTTGGCTCGCTGCACATCCACAGAGTTAGTTCCAATTGCTCCGAATCCTTTATACGGAGCAGGGTTAGCTGATCAGCCAGATCACGATT
>MIQA02002809.1:0-21482 GCA_001887855.2 Sclerospora graminicola | reverse complement strand
GGCTATTCCGTACCATGCTTTTTACTATTCCGTACCCCAAGATCGTGGAAAATTTTTATTTGCCTTTTATTGATCATAATAAAAGCATTTACAGATTAATTGTCGGAGTGAAAAATCCCAGGCACGCCATGCTGCAGTCATAGGAGGATTCGCCGCCATCGAATCAGCCGTTGTCGTAGTTATAGCTGGTCGAGATACTTCCATGGTGGTGAGCTTTTAAGGGCAGAATCTCGAGTGAGACGATGAATGTAGAGGGGCGGCCAGGCAGAGAGAGAGCGATTGACGAAACGACTCTACATCTTTAAAAGGACGTCTTGAAAACAGTTGGGGGTGAGATGTCAGCAAGGAGAAGAAGAAGTGATTGCAAAAAGGACAAGAGACGATGGAGGTTCACTCATCGTAATTGCTCTAAACTGATTAAGAACGTAACAATTGCCAAGGCCTTTGGATCTAGAGCGCGAACTAGACATGTCTGTTTACGACTTGCTGTGGTGTTACCAAGTTCGTTTCATTCTGTTTTTACGAGCTATTTCTTTACTGGAAAGCATGGAAACCTCTTGAGATCCTTGATCGCGTCCATTGCCGCCTTCCCTCTGAGAAACTCGTTGTTTGGTGCTAACCAGTCATCTGGTAACAGACCTTCTGTGAAGTGACCAAACGTATCGGCAGGATTGTATTGATACGCACTCTCGGGGTTTAACGACCACCTATAAGCACCTGCATATCCTTCTTTCAGCATCACTTGGACAGTAAAATCTGTCGTCCGCTTCTTAGTCTATAACGGATGTGCGTCTTTACTATACAGCCCGGCAAATTCGCCCATGACCATGGCAGAAGTCTTGTCCGCTTGAAGCAAATAGCCAAACATGGCGTCCATTGTCTTCTCGACATTATACCTTCCTTAACGTCTCACCATCGAGTTCAACATATGTCTTGAATGCACCTGAACCCTCTTGGGCAGATGTTGAGGTATAGCGATACCAGGCAGGATACACGCCTGTATTATAGTAATGAGGCGCCCAGACGACTTTATTCTGCTTGTTAAGCACTGGAGGATTCGTTCTCGAGACCAGCACCCCATCAATCATAGTAGATATTTGTCCTACTACCAAGCGTCACCGCCCTGACCCAGCAATACCTATCAACAAACACGGACAGCCTTCGAGCATGCGATTCCCAATTAACGAGGCCCCCTTTTGCCAGTCTGGAGCGGCGCCTCCCCACGAACATTCGTGTGGTTCATTCTTCAGATCGAGGCCAATAATGTTCCAGTACTTGGACATGCACAAGTTTTGAGATAAAATGTCAACTGCTTTCAAGAATAGAGCTTCACTCACATCCAATTCTTTGCTAAACCAGGCACCGCCTGATTTCTTGGGGTCTAACGTATGGAGACTAATGAGGACAGAGATTTGACGGTATCCAAGTGCTTGAACAATCGATTGGATTGTCGAAATGTACGACGTGATATTGACTGTTCGGTTGGTGTTTAAATTGATGAGCAATTTTTCTGGTGCAACGTCGTTGTCGATGTGTGTGCCGGGCATGGTTGGTAAAGCTAAGCTATAGAATGCTCAATATCTATTTTTGACGGACATGACAGGATTTTTCACTTGGACAATTAATCTGTAAATGCTTTTATTATGACCAATAAAAGGCAAATAAAAAATTTCCACGATCCTGGGGTACGGAATAGTAAAAAGCATGGTACGGAATAGCCCCGCCCTAATTTGGGGGTGAGTCTATGGTTTTGTGGGTGATTATAGACGTGCCCTTATCTGAAATGCTAAATTTAAACGAGCATACAATCATGAAGATAGTTTGTTACATGTGGTTAAACCTGTTGGAGTAAACGGCTTGTCTTAGTACATTTACCCTATATAAGAATTACCTCTCTTAACTAATAAAGAAGCATTACCCTTGGTACTCTTTAAAGAATTAACACACAAGAGAATAAGTGGCATTGAATCCGCTACACTTGCACTTATATGTGCATATATATATTAAGTGTTAATGTTTCTACTGAGGTATAGGAACTCTACGTGAATGTCTCTACAGACATAATGCTTAGTGTTGATGATAAAAGTAAAATATAATTCTTTTTGCCTTCTTGCAAGCAAGTTCTTTCTCTACCTTCCCTACTTCTACGCGCAACGTGCTATCACTTCAACAGGTTATGAGCCCAAGCTCCACCTCATCCGATTTTCCTCGCCTGACCGGCTCCGACAACTTTGACGTCTGGAAGACCCGGATTCAAGCATACCTCGACGGAAAAAACTTGCTCCGATTTATTGAAGACCCCAACTACGAACTCAACCCAGTCGTTGACGACGATGACGAAGACATGGTTTCAGACACCGACGATGATCCAGATTCGGATTCCAATTACGATGGCGAAAATGACTTGCAGGACGAAAATGTGGAACCGGATCAAGAACTGGACGACGATGAAGAAGATTTTGTTGCATCGACCGACGTCCGCCGACTCACCATCGAGGATTCGGCAGTTCAAGATGGAAACGACGATGTCTCTAAGCCTGCAACTCCTGTGCTCCCAGCTTCTGCTCAAGTTGAATCTTTTGGAACACTGAATGCCAGGAAGGTTGCCAAGGCAAGAGCAAAGGCAGCAAAGGCCAAGGCGCGAGCGAAGGCAAAGGCTAAAGCCAAAGCGAGAAACAAGATTCTTCTTGCTGCCGCTCAGACGCGTCGCTTGAATGCTCAAGTCAAGTCATTCTTGATGAAGACGCTTGACGATAAGCATATTAGAATTGTCAAGGATTTCGACAAGGCTTATGATATTTTTCAAGCCATATGCGATCGATACAAGGGCACCAAGGCTTACGGTGATCCCTACGGCATTATGAACTACCTGTACAATGCTCGTTACCAGGAAGGTGATGACATGACAGAGTTCATTCTCAAGTACGAAGACGCCATGAGCGGTCTTAATACCGTACTGAACAACAGTTTTGACGATAATGTCTTCTCTGTGTTCCTCTTCAACGCGATGCCTGCATCGTGGGAGAGTGAGATGCGCATTTGGCGCAGAAACCGTGAAATATTGCCTCTTCGAGAGCTTAAGAGTAACTTGGAGTCCCATGTGACCAAGAAACTCGCGCAAGAGAGATTCGCGCTATCCCGGGGTACACCCGAAAGTATTGAAACCCAGAATGAACGTGCTCTGGTATCAAATGCTCCTGTTGCAAGTGCTCAAGCCCTTGTGGGTTCGAACACTGACAGTCAACGCATATGCTCGTACTGTGATCGCTCAAACCACACGATGGCTACGTGCCGAGTGTTGGTGAAGCACATGTCGATTGGTCAGGTAAAACCAAACACGGCTATCCCTACCAACTTCAAGTTGCCGAGCAATAACATGAGCATCCGACGCAACTCGACCAATGTTCACAGCAATCGTCAGCACCCATACTCGCGTGGCACCAACCGCAACGGTAACGGGGGCAGACGTAATTTTGGTCAGCGTGAATACGGTCAAGGCAACCGCAATTCCGGTCGTGGAAACAGCCAAGGCAATTCCGGCTACAACCCACAGCGCACCTTCAATGGTAGCAGTGATGCTTACAGCAATGGTAACGGTGGCTACAATGGTGGGAACAGCAATTTCAACCAAGGCAACAACAGATACCATCAGTCCCGTCACAACAACAGCGCGATGATTGCAATTACCGCCGCTACTGTGTCGACGTTCGGTTTGACAGCCAAAATGACTTCCACGGATGTTGATCCGGTCTGGACTATCGACTCTGGTTGTACGCGCCACGTGACGTATAACCAAGCGTGGTTCACGACTACAACGCCTTACACAGGCTGGATTACTGTGGGTGGGAAGAACCAAATCCCGATCCTTGCGATTGGTGATGTCTCCCTCAAGGTCATTGATTCCAAGGGACGACCTCAGACGCTCATGCTGCGCAACGTCCTCTACGCGCCCGAAATCAAGTTCAATTTGTTTTCGGTGCCTGCGGCTGTGAAGGAAGACTTTCGCTTTTCTTTTAATCGCATGCAATGCGCGATTAATACGAGCCAACATTTTAGCGTGAAGGCCAAAATTGCCACGCATGCCGACTTGTACCAATTCATGGCAAGTCCGAAGTCGACATCCACCAGTAACCCGACGGCTCTGATCACCCTTCATGGTAAGTCAGCCATTTTACGTTTACATAAACGAATGGGTCATCCTAACTTTCGTATATTACAGGCTTTGCCTAAGAATGAAGCGATCATCGATCATGAACTCGATGGAGTAGGATCGCAACTAGATATTACATGTTCTTCATGCTCACTAGCAAAGTCACACCGTCAACCATTTAATCTAAATAAAATCGTTGAACGTGCAAAATTTCCTCTTGAAAAGGTTCATAGTGATATATGTGGTCCAATGCCGACACCAAGTCTAACCGGTTGTCGCTATTTTCTAATCTTTATTGATGACTGTACGCGTTTCGCAGTCACATATATTATCAAAGTTCGTTCAGAATTATATGAATGCTACGAAGACTTTCGCCGCAAGGCACTTAACGTTTTTAGCTCTGACGTTCACACTGTCGAATACACGTCCATTTATTATGACCCTGAAATTAAAACTCTCCAAGCTGACAATGCGAAAGAGTATGAAAAACTTGGTTGGACGAAAAATACGGAACCAAAACGCAATTTACAATGGCATACACACCCGAACAGAATGGAGTAGCAGAACGAAGAATGCGTACCTATATGGAACGCGTTCGAGCTACCCTATTTGATGGAAAATTACCTCGTGAATTATGGGCTGAATGCGTTCGCCACATTACCGACCTGGTGAACATGACCCCCAGCTCTGTTACGAATAACAAAACGCCTTATGAGCTTTGGTATGACAAGAAACCTTCCGTCATGAACCTCCGTGTTTTTGGATGCAAAGCTTTTGTCCACGTCCCAGAAACACATCGGGACAAGCTAGATCCACGTGCTACTATATGCATGTATCTCGGTCTACCCGACCATAAGCGTGGTTTTCGACTACTTGATGTTTCCACTGGCAAGATTATCTACAGCCGTGATGTTACCTTTGACGAAACCGTATTCCCCTCCTTGACATTTTTGCCAACAGAATCAGGATTAGATAGATCAAATCGATCAGCAGAGCTAGAACAGCCTAATAGGGATGAAACTTCCCCAAATACGGATCGTATTATATTGCCTACGACACCCTATAATGTAACTCATCAACCTACAGAGAGTGCTGCATCCAAGCCGGGAGTTCCATCACTGTACTTGCCATCCTTGGCTGATGCTTTGCACCGAAACGAGCAAACCTATAGTTTTATTACACAACCATCCCAACGAGGCACCAAGCGCAAGTTTGATGACATAGATCAACTAAATGACGTTCCCCTTGAAAAATCCGTTCCTCTTTTAAATAGTTCTGAGGATATTGCAGACGAACATCGTCGGGTCAATCTCATTTACACTCTTCTAGCTATTCGCTATATTGCCGAGCCGCGTACATTCCGCGAAGCTATGACATCTTCTCATGCTGAAGACTGGTTCAATGCTGCTCAATCCGAGATCAAGTCTCATGATGATAACGGCACATGGACACTTGTCCCCCGACCATCAGGAAGGAAAGTACTTCGAAACCGATGGGTCTGGGTTGTCAAATACAACGGCAACGGCGAAGTAGATCGATTTAAAGCTCGATTAGTAATAAAAGGTTTTCTCCAACAGTTTGGTATTGACTACACAGAAATTTTTGCCCCTGTGCTACGAATGGAAGTCCTTCGTCTTCTACTTACTATTGCAGCAATCCTTAACTATGAAATTCACCAAATGGATGTGAAGACTGCTTTTCTCAATGGTTTTCTTGATGAAGAAATTTATATGGAGCAACCTGAAGGATTTACAATCCCAGGAAAAGAGCATTTGGTGTGCAAGCTCAAGAAGAGCTTGTATGGACTCAAACAGGCACCCCGTGTGTGGTATCAAACCCTCGCGAAATTCCTGGAGAGCATCAAATTCCGACGTCTCATCAAAGATCGATGTGTCTTTGTCGGATCGCTCCATAATCAGACATGCTATATTGCAGTCTATGTTGACGATCTACTGATCATCGCTCCAACACCTGCCCTCGTCAATGAAATCAAATCTGCCCTGAAGCAGAGATTCAATATGACAGATTTAGGGGAGGTGAAGTACTTGCTCGGGTGGTCCATAGAGCGGAACCGCAAAGACCGAACAATCTTCATCCACCAAGAGAAATATGCTACTAAGGTCCTGGATCGCTTTAAAAACATTGTGACGTATCCCGTCACTACACCAGTTGACCGCAGCATAAAACTGTCTAGTGCCATGAGCCCTCAAACAGAAGCTGAAAGAAATATGATGAAAGACATTCCATATCGCGAGGCAGTCGGCAGCCTCATGTATCTTATGATAGGCACTCGCCCTGACCTTGCATACTACATGAGAGAAGTAAGTCAATACCTCTCCAACCCTGGAGAAGAACACTGGAAAGCAGTAGTTCGAGGTTTCAGATACCTGCATGGCACAACAAGCCACGGACTAACTCTGGGTGGAACAATCCAGCAGACTACCCGTCAACTCACGGACAGTCTTACCGCTTTTTCAGACTCTGACTATGCGAGCTGCTCAGATACTCGACGATCTGTTGGTGGTTTTGTGACAATGATCGGTAAAAGCCCGATTTCTTGGCTATCTCGAAAACATCATACTGTGGTTCTATCCACAACGGAAGCTGAGTATATTGCACTCTGTCATTGCATGCAGGAAGTAATATTTCTAAAGACCCTGCTAATTGAACTTGGATTTCAATCCACAAAACCAACAATAATTCACGAAGACAACCAAAGTTGCATTAAACTTGCAAATAATCCTGAATTGCACGGTAGATCTAAGCATATCGATATACGCTATCACTTTGTACAAGAAAAAGTAGAACAACAACAGTTCACTATAACGTATTGCAATACAAAGGACATGATAGCCGATATTTTTACCAAGGCACTTCCAAAGCCTCAATTCCTTTATTTAAGAAATAAACTTGGTGTTACAACTCGGGACAGAATGTCTAAGCAATCATACAAACCAGACAACCAATTCTCTTAAGGTTTTCCTACGCAAGATATGCGAGGTTTTCCCTGGTTTCCTAACCAAATTTAAAATACTTAATCAAAAATGAAAAGCATGAATTGGTTAAGGTTTTCCTACGCAAGCTATGCGAGGTTTTCCCTGGTTTACTAACCTAATCTGGAATACTTAAACAAAATCAAAAGCTTGAACAACATAAGGTTTTCCTACGCAAACTATGTGAGGTTTTCCCTGGTTTACTAACCAAATTGACATACTTAAATAAAATAAAAAGCTGAACAGCTTAAGGTTTTCCTACGCAAAGTATGTAAGGTTTTCCCTGGTTATCTGATATATCTAAACAAATATTTAGGGTTATTATTGATACTAATTATATTAAATTTTAAGCCTTATTATGGCTTCTATGACGACCCGTAGATTCTAGTACTATTCAACTAATTCTAGCCATGGTGGTCCGAGCTATCAGCAGTAAACTGCCGCGTAACCAAGATCCGGGGTTATGACTAAGAACTGATTGAACAGTCTAATGCTGCTTTCATATTTGGATATCTTCTTCACTGTATATTAACGTATAACCCACACGAGCAACTGTCAATTTTAAATTACAAAAATGTACTCATCCAATCCAGTGGGGCTGTTGGAGTTAACGGCTTGTCTTAGTACATTTACCCTTTATAAGAATTACCTCTTTTAACTAATAAAGAAGTATTACCCTTGGTACTCTTTAAAGAATTAACACACAAGAGAATAAGTGGCATTGAATCCGCTACACTTGCACTTATATGTGCATATATATATTAAGTGTTAATGTTTCTACTGAGGTATAGGAACTCTACGTGAATGTCTCTACAGACATTATGCTTCGTGTCCCTGATAAAAGTAAAATATAATTCTTTTTGCCTTCTTGCAAGCAAGTTCTTTCTTTTCCGTCACTACTTCTACGCGCAACGTGCTATCACTTCAACAAAACCTGTCTAAGTAACCTCCTTCCTTTGCAAGGTCGTAAAAAGATCCCTTCTCGTTCATTACCAAATTCTGAGGACTGTCGAACTCAACGACGCGCCCGCCACTTAAGACCATAATGCGATTCGAATTCATGACCGTGCCCAGTCGATGCGCGATCGTCAGCACCGTCGCGTTTTGGAATTCCTCGTTTATCATTTGCTGGAGTTTCTTCTCCATCGTGTGGTCAATAGACGCCGTCGCTTCATCCATCACTACAATGCGACACCGGATCAGAAGTGCGCGAGCCATGCACAACATTTGTCGCTCACCTACGCTAAAATTCTCACCATTCAGCTCATACGCCAGCTGACCTTCTAACTCTAATACTTGCGCTTTCATGTCCACTTTTCCAAGTGCAGCCCAAATGTCGGCGTCTGTGAACTCGTCGAACGGATCCATGTAGGCTCGCAGCGCACCCTTGAACAGCACGGGCGATTGTGGAATGATGGACAAGTTTGTTCGTAAAGTGCGCAAGGGCATCGTCGCAATGTCGACACCGTCAATGAGAATGCGGCCGGAAACGAGGTCATTAATGCGAAAGAGTGCCATTGTAAGACTCGACTTGCCTGCCCCAGTGCGTCCAACAATGCCGATCTTTTCGTTGTTTTGGATGCTGAATGAAAGTCCTTTGAGAACGGGTGAACCGCCTTGTTTGTAGCTAAAGACGACATCTTGAAACTCAATGGTGGAGGAACGAGGCCAGGAAGCATCGGGCTCAATCACAAGAGGCCGTTGGCATCCTTCAGCCGGGATCGATCCATATTCCAATATACGTTCGGGGCTCACCATTTGAATCTCAACCCACGACCAGGACTGGACAAGACTTCCCAGACCACTGTCGACACTAAGAGCATACGTGAAAGCTAGTCCTACAATGGCTGGAGACAAGAAGTTACGTAAGTAGACTAGTCCAGACACTACGAGGAAAACCACACCACAGCCTAGGAGCTGCATGCGAATTTGAAACCACTGCGCTGTGACGGTCTCCGCAAACCAACATTTGCTGTTCAAGTCGTTTCGCTTGAAATTTTCCGCAATCATTCGGCTCACGCTTTCTGGCCCAAACGCGCGGATGACTACAGCACCTTCCTCTGACTGGGTCACGTGACTCAGTACCGGGGACGACGAGACCTTCCACATTCGCGAAATCTCACGTGACGGCGCTAAATAAAAGTTTGCAATTTTCACATACATCCAAATAAGCGGAATGATTAATGCACCCAAGAAATTCAAGGTACAAACGGCAGTCACTAGCTGACAAGCCGTGAAGAAAAACAATGCCAAGAAATCGCCAAAAGCAAACGGAATCATGGAATCGACAACCGACATATCGTCACCATATCGGTTCACAATGCGTCCAATTGGATTAGCATCAAAAAAACCAAGCGGTGCTTTCAAGAGCGACACTGTCATGTTATGAAACAGATGCCGTGAAGCACGAAGGCCAACAATTGCCACTGTCACGGAACGAACAAGCACCATGATGGCAGCAGCAGCCCCCAGAGTCGAATATACCATGACATTAAAGATAGTACCATCATTAGACTTGATGGAACTATTACTCTTCGTACCAGTCCAATGACTTAACCATAAATCACTTCCAATTTGAAACACCTGCCACAGCGTCTGCACAACGAAAAGAAAAATACACACCTTTATACCACCCAGCGACTCAATATAATTCGAGAACACCATCTTCGACACGTGACCCTTTTCACGATCTTCGTCCTGAATAAGCCGACCAATGTCTTCAGCATTCTCGACGCGACTCTCTCCATCATTGCTCGTGTTGTCTTTTGTGGAATGAGGAGACACCACCAGCGTGTTGTTTGACGACCGTGGACGACTACTGATGTCGTGTCGAGATACCGTCAGCTGTCCACCTTCCACTAGCACCTTCAAGTTGGCAGCCTCGCTCGCAATGATATCCGCGTTGTGTGTTACCAACACTACTGTTTTCTTTGCCAACAAGTTGCAAATGCAATCCCGAAAGATTTGGGTCTGTACAATTGCGTCTACAGCAGCTAGTGGAGAGTCGAGTAGCAAAATGTCTGCATCGGCGTAACACGCACGAGCCAGACACACGCGAGCCTTTTGACCGCCTGACAAGTTGACACCTTTTTGACCGATTTCCGTTGCGTCACCACCAGGAAACTGCTTAAGATCTGGAAGCAAGCCACAAGCAGAGACAACTCGCTCATACTTTTGTTTATCGTACGACAAGCCAAAGAGAATGTTGTTACGGATCGTCATGTTCTGTATCCATGGCTCCTGCGAGTAGTAGGCGACACTACCTCGCACAAACACGTTGCCCGCCAGCTTGTTCAATTCACCCAAGAAAGTGGAGCAGAGCGACGACTTTCCGCTGCCGACAGGACCGTGAATGATTACTAAGTCGCCTCGCTTTATCGTGAGATTGATGCGGCTAAAAAGCGCCGAGTTCTTCACCCACCCAAACGTCCCATCTTTGATTACAATAGCAACATCAAGAGGCAACGCAGAGTCCTCTCGGGTGACATTGGTCGAGACAAACTCATCAAGAGCGAGATAATCCGAGAAACGATCCAATGAAACCTTGGCTTGAATACACGTCTGAATAACAGTCGGTAAATCTCGAAGTGGGTCACGTATAGCATTGAAGAGAGCGATCGCAGTAAATACTTTGGCAGCCGTCAGTTCTTTCTCCATAACAACTGCATACACAGCAAAAGAAACAGCTGAAACTGCGAGAGGAGATGCCCACAGTACGAAAATATTAAGAGCCCCAAGGTACATGAATCGCTTGATGGCCGATAATTCGATCGCGCGCAGCTGCTGGATTTTAGCTGCAAATTTGTCTTCCCACGCATTGAGCTTTACAATTTGAATGGCATTAAATACTTCTTTAATCGTCTTCATGCGGTCATCCTTGTACGTCATAATGTCTTCAAACGTGTCACCTGAGAGCTTGGCAATAATGAAAGACACGAGCATGGAAACTGCAATGACGGCAAGTCCAGCAAACGCTGCGAGGTCGATCACAGCGTACAGCATGCAGACAACCACGAGAATCTGAATTGGGACAATCCACAAACTGTTGATTTCAAACGCAGCCCAGAGAATATTTTCTATGTCGGACGTAAAAAGATTCGAAATGTCGACTGTCTTGGACTCGCTTTTGCTTTGGATATTGCGGCGCATGGCTTTGCTGAATAGCAGTGCCTTGAGTGATATCGTTAGTCGCAGTGCGATAAGTTCGAGGTAAAAGCGCATGTGCGACATTGTAATAGCATTCACGAGTTTCGAGGCAAAGAAAAGGCCAAGCCAAACGCCTAAGCTGTACACGTCCAGTGTTGGTGCAGCAAATGCCGTGACGACGTGGTGCAGCACAGCTGGCGCAAATACATTGCACGCGGTAGAGTAGAGCGCAGCCAAGCCGCAAAACAAGAACTTCGACCCATAAGTCGTCGCCTGGTTTGATGATACATCTGTCGTGTCGTGCATAGTGCGCTTTGAACTCGTCGAAAGCTGCAGCCGAGCGATTTTCACTTTCCAGTTCCCACAAATCATCGAAATCGGAGTTGGCGTTCATTGCCGCTCTCATATTGGGGTTGGCGTATGAGAAAAGAGGCGGGCGCAGACAAGACGAAGTTACTGGGAGAAGAGGCTGCGTCAGGTTGCTTCCGCTTCGCATCGTTGACTTCAGTAAAGAAGGTGGAGTAGCGAGCTTGATTTTTAGGCGACACGAGGGATTTCGTGTCTGACTGCAGCGCTATCGGCATGACGATCGACAGCTGGCCTAGCTAGGTTAAGGATTGACACGTGCAATTTGGTGGCAATGGCGTTGAAGCGACAAATTGAATGGATTGCAGTCACCTGGACGTTGGGGTCTGTCTGTCTGTCCATCTATCTGGTTTGCCACACAGGTGATTTCTTTTTGGGTACATAGTTGCACAGCCACCAATTAGAGACGTCGGACTTGCGCACTTTTTGCCAAGCACCTTGTCAATCTTCACAAAGCCGGTACAGAATTGCTTTACACCACTACTGTACTCCTCCCACCGTAATTAGTCTGGCACAGACTAATTTCGAACCTGAGTTTTTGAGCTGTGCCACCTTAAATAGTCTGTGCCAGACTATTACATGTAATGAACACAGACTAATTAAGGGATAGTCTGTGCCAGACTAGTCTGGGTTAAACAGGGTGTGTGTGTCACACACACACCTTGTACCCTAACGTGGGTACATCGTACCGTTAACCCGTTGTGTCACGAGGAATTATATGGATTTTGTGTGCTTTTTTGTTTTGTAATGGATAAGTCTCATCAACAATCAGAGATATCGGTCCAACCGGTATTATTACCGGATGTAAGTAACATAACTCAGGTTAAAAACCAACCTGAACCAGAAAAGGAATCAAGTAACGAAAGTGAGGCACGGATCGGTATGGTGGGACAGGCTGAGTCTCAAGATCCAAAAAATTTAGCTCAGGCGCTTCATACGGCCCTCACTTAAGCTTCAGCCACCAGGCCACGAACGCAGGCCTGGATGGACATCACTCAAGAACTATTCACAGCAATATACGTGAAGGCGAAAGGCCCAGTTTCACGGCTCTCGGATATTGCTAAACGACTTCTGAACCTTAAGGCGTCGGAGACAGAAAGATTGTTAGATTTCTATGAACTCCTGGTTGTCGATGGCAAGAAAGGATGGACCGAATGGCGCAAACGAGTAGTTGAACTGGCGCTACTAGCTCAGAGGTCGCCGCAGTCCCTCGAAAGTATACTCTGGAGGGCGATGGGACAAGAAAAAGTAAAAAAAGCGGAGGTACTACCAGCACCACTACAAGGCTTGATCAACAAGGTGGCAGGACCTGGGACAAATAACAGGGACGAAGAAAAACTGTTAAAAAAAAGACGTTTCTCTTCAAAACCGAAATTTACACGCCGGAGGAAATAAGCAGATTACGAGAAGTATGTGAGAAGCAGTATGGAAAATTTGCACCAATGACGGTGCGAAAAGGCAGCGATGACGAGTGGAGAATTGTGCAAGGATTGGTAGAAGGAGCAATTATTGCAAAGCAACTACCACAGTTCCTAAAAAGAATCATGAAAATTGACGAGCAGGTACGACTGGTGCAGACTATAAGAGCACAAGTGGAAGGATGCTTGGTAATGAATTTAAAAGGCGAGAGTCCGATTAAAGAAGCTATCTTGAGCACCAAGAGCATGCAAGAAAGTATCGCGACAGCAGCAGCCACACGAGGATCGGGTACTCCTCCCACCGTAATTAGTCTGTGCCAGACTAATTTCGAACCTGAGTTTTGAGCTGTGCTACCTTAAATAGTCTGTGCCAGACTATTAATGAACACAGACTAATTAAGGGATGTTCGGAAATAGTCTGTGCCAGACTAATTTATAAGTTGGTAATTAGTCTGGGTTAAACTAAGTGTCACACATACTCTGTACCATGACGTGGGTACATCGTACCGTAAACCCGTTGTGTCACACAAGGATAAATCGCCACTTACAGAACCGCCATTATATGTATCTATTCGATCAACTGTATCGTTAGACCAGCGAATTCAGGAGCATGTATATTTTATTAAAACGCCTAGTAATGGCGGCAAACTCCTCTACCGGATACTGTCTCAGTATCTTTATTTCCATATTTGCTGTTAGCTTAGTATTCTTGTCTGTTGATTATTTAGGGAGTGGTGTGCGCACGTCACATTTTCATTGCATAAAGAAGTGCAACGGTCTCGAAAGCTAACAATATCTTCTATGCATTGACCGGCATTGATAGTAATAATAACTTGTGTAACGCCGAGTCAGTTGACCAGGTTATTCACAGCTGTAAAGGCTGCCTAAATATAGGGTTTTTACATCCAGGTGACCAGAAACATATGGTCCGTAGATCAGAGTGGCCACAGGTGTACGAAAGTGGCCAGACAAAATACCTAATTACCAGTATGGGGGTGTGGCGGAATTAATGTGTGAATTTGATAACCGAGTGATTTAGTTTCCACGCGACAGCGCATTTGCTACATCTGTGCGCGAAATGTAAGAAAATACAAATAAAATACGCTTCACTTATCATTCATAGGTGCTCTAACGAAACAATATTGTTGCTCTTTCATTTGTGTCATACCCTTCTTACCAAATTGCATTTTGCTGTTTCGTAATATGTAGCTTTGTCAGTATCGCTCCATTAGTGCCCAGCGTATCCATCTCCACGCCTTCAAGCAACCCTAGCAATGCGACGCGTTCTTTTTGGGCCTGATGTGCTTGTGAGACTGCATCATTAATGAGCGTAGATGACAGGCGGTGCTTGTGTGCTAATCTTTCAGCAGAACGAGGCGATACAGGAGGCGTATTGCCGTCAAGCTGTCGTATTTGCTAAATTCCGGTTGACGAGTCTTTGACACGGCAATATCCCTACTCATTTTGCCAACAACTTTTACTGTGAGGATTTTGCTGTGCGTCTTTCTCAAAATGGTCCTTCTCAACCACCAAAAATCGTGGACTCCTCGTCGGATTCTACTCTTTCATTTCTTCGTAAAGGAACTCATTTTCAGCAATTTTCTTCATCACAGAACATCCAGGAGCCAAAACATTGTATTTTCGAAGCAGACGCTGGAAGAGCAACTCCTCGTTGAGCTCGTATTTCTCAACGAGTTCGTCAACTTGTCGTAGCTTCTCCGGGTTGTGCTTCATGTAAAACGTCACCAGTCGCTTCCTATACGCCACAAAATCACACGTTTGTTTAGCGCATTTCCTTTAAGCACAATCTAAATTAATTTTGCCTACCAGAAACGAGCTCGGGCGTCGCTTTTGTCTCCGAACAAAGCGATGCTCACAATAAGCACACCACGGCACCCTGAAAAAAAATAAACTTCTCCTCATCTACCACACTCATTTCCAGCACTGAAAAATGATCACTCGGTTATTAAATTCACACATTCATTCCCGAATCAAACCCCACACACCCCTACCGGTAATTAGGTATTTTGTCTGGCCACTTTCGTACACCTGTGGCCACCCTGATCTACGGACAATATGTTTCTAGCCACCTAGATGTAAAAACCCCCTAAATATACATGTATATTGGTACGATTTTATTAAAAAAAACTTTGATAGCCATATTCTGATAAATTATGTTGCTATCGTGTATAGCACATACGGATGTTGTATTTGGCGTCGCAAAAGCTCATTATGCAATCTAAATCTTGTATATAGTATTTATCTATACTGTAGTCACCTTATGTACTTGAGTGGTTAATTTTTCTTGACCTGTATTTTACGATATCTCTACTTCAGCAAGAGCGTCTTCAAAACCATTGATATCTGCCGGATCGGTTTGCAGGTAGCCCGCGCCCTCTGTGAAGCTGCTCTGCTTTTGACATCATTCTTTATGGTACGGTGTACCTACTTGGTGGTACAGGGGTCAACTGTGGCCAGACTAATTAGGAAGTTTTGAGAACTCTCTAATTTTTCTTCACCTAAATTAGTCTGTGCCAGACTAATTCCGAACACAGACTATTTTCGCACACAGACTAATTACGGTGCGAGGAGTAGTGGAGAGTTATGGCGTATGGTGGCACAAGTTAAGAACAGTTTTTTAATTTTTTTAATTAGCTACGATGGCGGAAAGCATGCGTTATATTTTCACTTTTATACGCGGGAAATGGCGAAGAAGTTTGTGGGATTAATGGTACCATTTCATAGGTATGACCACCCGTTATATAACTTACATCGTGAGGCAGCCTCTGTGGACGCATCAGCATGGAAGAATCAGCTGGACAGTAACGGGGAAAGATTTACGCATGATGGGTTTTACGCATGTATATTGAAAAATATAACGAGATCAGTGGATCTTATCAAGTTATCGGGTTTTCTAAAAACGTTGCTTGGAGTGGACTTTCAATTAGATGACTTAGACAAAGGGGGACCTTTTTCGGACACGTCAACGGCATGGGAACTAATAGTGGAATCAGATGCTTGCCCTACAGCATTAAAGGATGTGAGACGTATTTATTGGGGCCATACAATGATTATCATTGAACACACCTCTATTAGGGGGTCGAAAGCAGTGTTTACGGTGCGGTGATATCGGTCACCTTATGAGGAAGTGCGTTAAACCGTTGGCAGAACTGCTCAAATCCAATTGCATTGAAGTTAAATTGCAAGAGTTAAAACAATACGCGTCTCAAGAAGCAACCTTTAAAAGTATGGACGAACTTCGAGCACAGGTGGATGCGGTGAGGGAGAGTCAGGAACAGGCTCAAACATTACAAGACAACGAGGAAGAAAAAGGCGCGACAGTTACCAAGGATGAAAGACCGGCACCAATAGCTTGTGTCACACCGAACAAACAGGATGACACAGAGGTGAACCAGACGATAGGTAACCACAAGGAGGATCCCCAAATAGAATCTCGACGTCAACAGTCTTCATCGGACTGGGTTACAGTCAAGCGTTTCAAAGAGCGAGGTGGGATGAGTCAAAAAGATAATCTGGTCAATGAGATGAAACCGACAAAAACCCAGATTGAGTCAAGCCTACAAAAGCACATAGCTCGGTCAGCTCAAGAGGATCACAAAACACCAGAAAGTCAACCGGAAAACCGAGGGTCAGTAGTAACAGAAGATACAAAAGACCAAGGCAAAAAGAAGAAAAAGGACCGCCGGGCACGACAGCTCGAGCGTGAGCAGCAAGCAATAATCCTTCAAAAGAAAGCGGCCACTTTACTAATGCAAGAAGGAAAGGTGAAAAATTTTCTTCATGAAGCTATCACCCAAGTGGACCAGGAGGAAGGAGCTATTCAACTAGTTCAAATGCCACAGAATCCAGAGGAAGGCGACGTTGATTTAACATCAATACCACAAGTCGTTCAAGCATTAGGATTAAAGAAGACATCAACACCAGCGACAGGGAATTGTCAGGTCTATGCAGTGTGTCAAGCTTTAGCCTGTTCACAGCAGTTAGGAGATAAGGTGGAACGGTTGGAAGCTATGGCCAAGAAATTAAAGGAAGGGTGTATAATCAGGGCGCTTTTAGACTTTGACTTAAAATTTCCTCCCGGAACGAGGAAACCCGCGTTACTGGAATTGGGACGAGCAGATGACTCGGTCACGCCGAAGGAACCCCGAAAGCAGTTTCAGGAATACCTGTTGGAATTTGCGGGTAGTAGCACTAAAATTGATGAGATTATACCAAGGACTAAATGGGGGTGCACAGACACATTAAAAACCCTAAGTACGCTGCTTCAAAGAGAAATATTTGTATTAAGTAACCCAACTGGGATGAAAGTACCTGTGTTGTCACATCTAGTCCCAGAAACAAGATCAATCAGAGGGAAAACATTCCAAACGAGTGGTGAATACCCGATGACTGTGGGTATATTTTACGAGAAGATGAGAACATACCTTACGGCTGAATTGACGGAATTTCAAGAGAGTCACCGTCCGTTGATTTTGACATATAGTGGGCAACACTATTCGGCTTTGCTAAATGGGCAACGGTTTCATGAAACGGAAGGTGTAACTATGAAGGATAACAGCGAGGATAAGCGGGCTGAGCGGACGGAAGGATTATGGATGTCTGACGGCCGAGGCGCGGATAGAGGACGGCCTCCCCCAATGCACCTGACACAACATCGTCAACAAATTTGACGGGTTTAGGTCTTTCGCCCGTTGAAAGACCCCAGCATATCCCAAAAGTACATGAACAACAGACGAATGCCTTACCCCTTTACGGGGTCAGGTAATGACCACATACAATCACTTTTACGGGAGCACATCACGAACTCCAATACTAGACTGGATGAGGACACTAGTTGGGATACACGGATTGATATCTGGCGAGACATTATTTATCACATTCGGAAGAAGGTGGCAAAACGGCGCAGACGACGAGTGCAGCATCTGCAACGAATGGTCCGGGACAATGCAAAGACCAGGCGGCATATAGTATCGTCCTTGTCTGGAGTGCTGGAGAAAGAACGCGCATGTCGACGAGGCCTTAAACTACATCGATCCCCATCGGATGTCCGTTGGTTGTTTAAACGAGCTTCAGTTTGGGAACGGGATTAAACAGTTACAAAAATTGATGCGCTCTCAGGCCCTCCCTTTCCAGCCTCTCTCTCAATTCCGGATAAATTCGCAGCCACTTGGCGACCTATAATGGGATGTAGCCACAGAACAATGCCAAGTGAACAATTACAGGAGAGATTAGCACAGTTTATGCAGATACCTGAGACCCGCAAGGTCACAAGTGCCCAAACTGGAGCCCTTATAGCGCGAATAGAGGAGGATGATGTGAAATGGGCAATTAAATGCCTAGAAAGACGGAAGGCTGCTGCGCAGGACGGGTTAGGAAATGACTTCTACAAAGATTTTGGAGATGTTTTACTTGAACCCCTGACAAGATATTCAACTCGATTTTGGAGGGAAGTTCACCGCCTCGTTCCTTTCTAAAGGCAGTGGTGATCCCCTTAAGAAAAAAGGGAGATTCCAATAACGCTCTTGACTATCGCCCAATTTCATTATTGACAACAGGGTACAAATTATTTGCAAAAATACTGGCCCGACGGCTACAAGGTTTCCTAGGCAAATTAATTGGAGATACCCAGCAGGGATTTGTGTCAGGACGTCGTATGGACAAAGCTGTCATAATGAAGAAAGCAATTTTCGAAACCTACCGTACAAAACAGAGAGAATCGGCGGCCAAAAGTGCAGGGATTTTATTTCTGGACTTCAGCAAAGCTTATGACACTGTGGATAGGAAGTATTTACTGCAAGTACTAAAGGTCTTCGGATTCTCAGAACGATTTGTGGATTTAATGGGCAGGATCCACGCGGGAACGTCAGCAGAATTTCTAGTAAACAATAAATTTTCGAATCCGCTTCACGTCAAATCTGGCATCAGACAGGGGTGCCCCTTGGCGCCCCTGTTGTTCATCCTAGCAGTGGAACCATTGGCGCTAGACTTACTCCAGGAAGATCGAATATCGGGGATTCAACCCTTTCATCACGATAAGTCTATTCAACATAGATTCTGCGTTCGTTGACGATTCAACGATATTTGTGCAACACGCAGAACAAGTACCTATTGCCCTGGATGTCGTGCGTAGATTCGGGGATCTTTCTGGTTTACAGGTACAGCCGGCCAAAAGCAAATTTGTATTCCTTAATACAACATTTGTACCAGATAAGTGGTACAAGATACCAGTTTTACCAAATGGGGAAACAGTGCGGTATTTAGGCTATTTCTTTGGGTGGACTACACTAAAAACAGTCAATTGGGCATTAAGAATACGGAATGTTCAGAGAAGGCTAGCAACGGCAACGGACTGCGGAATGGCGTTTATGGAACGGGTTCAACTATTTAATGTCATTGCGATCCCATCCATTTTATTCACAGCGCGAATGTTTGACCCTACAGCTGAAGTGATGAGAGAGCTGGTAAACATCCAGAAGGTTTTCTTATGGCGGAACAGCACAGCGAGTGAAGGAAGTAGGCACAAAATCTCACCCACACCTCCTACTGCTTGTGTAGTGAACAGTAATGTGGGACTGATATCAATACCTGTAGCTATGAAGATCCAACGTTTAAAGCTGGCGTGTCAATGGCTTATTGCAGCGAGGGATAGTTACCAGAGGGCATGGTTAGATTTAGCAGGCTGGGAGTGGACATCGATTCAGGCCACTTATTAACCCCTGTGTCAGGTTATAAAGTATGCAAAGCAGGAGCAACAGTGAGGTCGGGAGCAATACCGACCATAGCGAGAGAAGTGAAAGAATGGTTAGGGCCAAAACAGGACGAGTTGGAGAGGTTAGACGAGTATTCGCAAGCAGTGCTACCGCGGGTAAAAGCGTTAATGGAACTGAGACTCGGTATGAAAGGGTTGGCTCTACAGCCAAAAGATGAATTCACGATTCAAGTAGACATTGACGCCTACCAATACCATGATCTACTTCCCACATCACTGATCCCATTCTGGGGAACATATGGGTGGAAATCAAACCCATGGTTACGGGAAGAGAAAGCACCGATGTTATCGTCCAAGAAGTATTACCGAATACCGGTGGTATCAATTCGTGAGTTGAGAATATTACGACTAACGACGAATACATATATGTGGCAGGTGCAAGGGATAGATGGAAACTCCCACACCTGTGCCAAAATAGGTCGATGGTTATGCTCAATCATAATTGCGTCTCCAAGGGTAGAGGTTGGTCATTATATAGGAGAACGGCCGCCGATAACTCTTTGCAGGGGCCCAAGATGTTTGGAGTTGCATATGTGGACACTTGTAAGACCAGGCACAATGCGCGGACAGGGAAGCAGAAACGGTGCGGTTAACGCAGAAAGCAGACGGTATCATATGGGAAGTAGTATCCAATACCATGGATAGCACTGATGAGCAGGAAGATATCGTAGGTATGTATGTAGTGTTTCATCCACACCCAGATATTCATCTTATCGGCTGGAAGATAGAGGAAACCACACCAATACGAAGGATTTGGGCAAACTTCAGGCGGTCATTTCGAAAGCTTTACTATCATGGAGTTGCGCCTCAATTACAGCCAATATTGGCGACGTGGAAGAAGATAGGTACTTCGAGTGAGTGGTGGAACGATCTACAGGATGTAGACCCAGATTAAGTATGGGAACACAACAACTTACTGACGAATTACCAAGTGTGGGTGCAATATCGGGTTACAACCATGCAACTGAACTCCTTCTACGCCAGGAGCCTAACGGATAAGCGATGTGTTCTGGATAAAGGTTGCACGAGTAATCGAACGGATACATACCATATCTTGTGGGAATGCCCGCGAGCCCAAGCACTTTGGAGACGAGTTTTGCAACACTGGCGCGGAATAACTTTATCGGATACAAGTTTGGTTGGTTTTCGAACGGCAATTGTGACAAGATGCGCCCCACCAGTAGAAAGTGGGATCAAGAAGGCGATGATGAGGCAGTATGGATGATATGACGACACATATACTGATGTTTTCCAAAGACTCTGGAAGGGAATATGTGGAATGGGGATTGGCGTGGCTATGGCGGTTGCGGAATCAAACCATTTTTCAAGGCATCTTGAAAGAGGCGCAGGAACATTTGGAATTTATATGGAATCAAGTTCGAGCTCATGTCGAAGCTGTCGCTGAATATGAATCAAAAGTTCATGCGTTACGAGAAGAAGGGACCCGGCTGAAAATCAGTTCACAGTGCATCTTCACCCAATTACCAGCACCGGACCCAGTTAATCGTAACAACACCCAGAACCACAGTTATCTATCCAGAATGGTTAACTTACCAGATAAGCCTGAGCCTAGATTGCATTCTAGATTAGACATGTTTATAGTAGCTAATAGTTAAGAC
>MIQA02002805.1:0-13569 GCA_001887855.2 Sclerospora graminicola | reverse complement strand
ACATTAAGTCTGAAATTGAACTGTGATATTTCATCTTAAATATCACTTATGTAATGACACCCCATTACAAGGGAGGTATCCAAGGATGTGCCATTCGGGGAGACGACACGAACGTATTGCACAAATTTTGAGCGTTCGTCGACGACTCGACGATATTTTTTGCAAGCGGCATTCAAGTTTCGACAGCATTGGCAATAGTTGAACAATTTGGGCACCTCTCCGGGTTAGTGGTTCAACCTGCGAAAAGTAATATCATTTTTCTCGAGACCACCCATCAACGGGACGAGTGGTGTGGTATACCGATAGTGAAGAACAATGACACCATACGGTACCTCGGGTATCAGATAGGGAGAAAACAGTTAGCGGAGGTCAACTGGGCGGTACGTATCCGAATGCTCAAAAGAAGGTTACTGACGGCAACCAAATGTGGCACAACAGTGATGGACCGGGTTACTCTGTTTAATGCGGTGGCGCTATCGGCGATTCTCTTTACCGCGAAGATGTTCCTGCCTGATGACAACATTTATCAGGAGCTGGTACACATGCAAAAGCAATTTCTATGGAGTAACCACATATCTACAGAACCAAGCAGGCACAAAATTTCGCCTCATCTGCTGTATATACCGAAGGAAGCGGGCGGGTTAGGCCTTATTTCAATTCCGATGGTGGTACATACGCTGGCGGCTAGGGAAGCGACGATGTGGTTATTGGAGCCTATGGATCGATATTCCCAAGCGTGGAGGATTTGGTGGCATATGTTGCGGCCTAATAACACTAATTTATGGATATCACCATGTTACTTTCGTAGAAACAGATGGAGCAGTGGTAACCTCCGGCAGCCGGTACAAGTTCAACATCACCTGGCGCGATATTTAAGTCCGTCACAGGAGATTATATCGCAGCTAGACAGGTACGTAAAGGCTCATCTCCAGGGGCTAAGACAAAAGTGTGGAACACAGTTTGCTGATCCAGCGACAGGTGTTAACGAAGGGGAGATAATTACGATTCATGCGGAGTTGGACGAGATCGAGTGGCATGGGCTCAGCCCGGAGTATTTGACTACTTTCTGGGGCACTTTTCAATGGAGTGAGAATCCTTGGATTTCGAAAGGGATGGGACCGTTCCTATCCTCGCAGAAATACGATAGGTTACCGGTGCTTACAATACGAGAGTTGGGTATTACGAGAGTAGCGACGGATAAGTTTCAGTGGAATGTTAAACTCAAGGGTTTGAGAGGTCATACAAGAGCTAAGGTTGGGAGATGGCTACTTTCGATCATCTTGTGCTCCCCTAGAGTTCCGATTGATGACGTCATCGAATCGGCAGGACAACTGCGATTACTTTGGACACCGGATATATGGGCTAAAGTGGAATGGGCATTGGTGTGGGAAGGTGAATAGTGGGCGTTTGCAAGACAACGAATCGCGAATGGGTTCTCCTTCAAAGTAGCGATGAAATTTACTGGGATTGTGATTTGGCGAGTCTCTTGGACTCTGAGGCATGCAAGAAAGAACAATCTATGGAAGAGGGCGACTTGAGGGGATTGGTTTTGCAGCGTATCCTGATATCCATGGCTTTCCATGGTGGGTGAAGAAGGGAATATACTTTTCGAACATCAAACAGTGGATGCGGCGTTCCTTTCGCAGCTTTTATTACAGTTCGCTTTCGGGAGGCTTGTCGAAGATCGAGCAAAAATGGGAAAAGAAAACACAGGACGCAGAATGGAATAAGCATATGCAGGACAAAGTGCCGGCGGCATTGTGGCAGCATGGTAACTTACTTTCGGATTATCAACTCTGGTGCATGTATCGAGCGACCACGTTCCAGCTCAATGTCTACTATGATGGATATAATCAACAAGGAGGGTGTGCCATGGATCGACATTGTGGTGCACCTGGGAAAGGGGCCACACATATTGTGTGGGGGTGCAGTCTGGCCAAAACAATTTGGCTTAGACTTCTAAGTAGTTGGAAGGGCTGGTGGATGACAGACCAAGAGATCCTGCAAGCACAACGCCATTTTGCTACAAGACAAGCGCCTTGTATTTCGGAGACGATGATGGAAAGATTACGGCACCGATGAGGACAACAAGCTGAAGCCTGTAGCGTTGGATTAAAATGACTCTGGTGGGCGTTTTGCTCAATTGGCATGACGTGGTTGTGGCAGTTAAGGAATGAGACAGTACACCAAGGGGTTCATAAGTCGAAATTTGAACACTTCAACTTAGTTTGGAGCAAACCATAGCACAGATAGGGCGGTCGCGGTGTATGAACTGCAACACCCTGCGTCAAGAGTGTGGGGGATTAAACTACAAGTCTGCTTGGAATGTTTCCAGGAAGGGTTACGTGACCAGTCATTGATCAGCGCCACGAGATTACAATCCCTCACGCAGGAGATGGGAAGATCAGAGATAGGTCTCTCGAATTTTATTGTAGCTAATACATGTAGTTAAGAGGCTAAATAGACTGCGATTAACAAGAGGTCTAATAGATACGGATTTGACAGGTAAATTTTTACACCCCCTAATAGCACCGTCGCGAGAAGCAAAAGGAATTATATTGGAAGACATTGAGCTTTATGTCGGTACTGTAGTTATCCAAATGGTTTCCATACCTGGGTTAGAAACTTATTAGTTTATATCTCTATTAATTAGTGGCAATGAATCCGCCATAGTTGTCTTATAAGTGCAAGTGTGGCGGATTTCATTATTGGTGCTCAGCGTACCCTGATTCGCATTCTGGTAATCCCTCATAGAACATCATTTTCATCTGCAGTTTTGGGACGGGCAGACAACTTAAAATCGACATACAAACTTACATGAATAAAACTCTGCTGACGGCAAAGCAAAATACTAGTTAATATTTGCTACTTAATGATGCAGGACTTTTAAAAGCTAAGGCCGTGTTCGAACTCGACATAAATCGTTTTATCTCGGGAATTAAAACGATTTCTGCGATCGAACACACACCCAATATAAAATGGTTTAAGGCACATAAATCGTTTTATCGTAGATTAGCATTTTTGCTGCTTTATATGTCACTATTATGGAGGGTTAAGGATTTTTGTGGTGCTTACCCCTAAAATTTAACCATGAAGCCAATTTTCTCAAATAGATCCTCACAAATACGTTACAGAGTCGCGTTTCCCCTCTTCTCGTCACTGCCGTCACCTGCCGTAGGGAGAAACCATCGCACCTAAACTCGTTTGTTGTGCTTGCGAAGAAACGTCGAATCGTCGTCTCTCTCGCCGTCATCACAGCAGTTCTAGCAGCTCTTGCTCCACAGTCAGCAGCCGTAGTGACGAAGACGAAGTGGAGACCTCGGACCTTGATGTGGACGACTGTTACGTTGTCTATGAATCGTATACCGCCGTAGCAAAACGTAGTAGTCATGCAGAAACTTCGATTTGCTGGAGCGATCTCCATCTTTTGCCAAACTCTGACGAAATTATGGTCTTATTGGCTGCGATGCGTATCAAGCATCGCCAAAGCTAGCGGCGATAGAGCTGTGCTTTAAATTTCTTATGCTCAAAGAGTTACAGAGCGCCACACAGACTTGCAAAGCCTTATATCGACGTCCGAAATGCTACTAACCGGTTTGTACAGTCGTCAATGGCGGTTTAAAAGACTACCAGAGACGTACGGAGCACTACCTTACGATACCCAGCTCGCTTTGTTTGCTACACGTCGAGCAGATGCTACTTATGAGCTGTTAATGCGCAGTACCGTGACCGACTTATCTGATGACATGCTGCAAAATTTCCAAAAAGAGGCGGTGGACTCGATTCGCGGCACCAAAACTCTGTGTGTGCTATCCTGTGCATGCGCGATGAACAAGAAGATATCATACTATGAAGTGAGTCTCAAGGGCTGTTGCAGCGTGGGCTTCACGTCAGCCCGAAACGATTATAGCTTCGGCTCGGTGGGCTGGAAAGGCGTCTCCTATGGTTATCATGGCAATGGCGGCGACTTTGTGTTCAATGATGACACCAAGTCGTACGGTGGAGACTGGAGCCGGCGTGGGGACATCAAATCCGATGAGCCAAAAGAGCAAAGCCCCATTTTCACCATTTTAGTGGCCTGAATGCTGACAAGCATCGGATCGTTTTTACGCTGAATGGTGAAAAGATCGGCGTGACGCCGAGTAAAGTGCTACCTGGTGACTATGCTGCTGCGGTGTCGCACCACCCTTTTTTCTGATCGGATGGAGTTAAGGGCTTGCACAGAGCTCAAGTTTTGCTGTTTTTTCCTTTCCTGCCGCTTGCATCTTTCTCTTTCTGTCTTAAATTATTTGTATTCTGTTTACTCGGCAATGCGCTACCTCTACGTCTAGCTTCCTGTGACACATTACTCTTTTCGACACAACCTACATCCATCCTACCCGACTTCAATACACCTCCACCTTATTGAGCTTCTGCTCACATGGAGTGCCACTTTGGATGCTTTGGCCATCAAAGAGAATGTTTTCCACATCTGTTGACAATGACAAGTCTCTTGGCTCATTGGAATCCACCGGAGATGCACTTTTGTTTTCAAGCCGTACGTATCGTTTGACACCCCAATTTAGTGACAGAAATTAAACCATTTTATTTTTGTGGCGACCAAACACACGTGCTGTACTTTTGCCAATGTTAAATAGATCAAGTTAAAGATAATCATGATTTACGTTAGTGCACGGGTGTTTCGAACACGGCCATAATGTTTTGTTGAAAACCTTTACTATAAGTGACATTTATCTTTCATTGTGCGTCCACCATCACAGCTTGAAAAAGAAACAGACACTTGTCTGGCATCTAATTGCCCACGGCCCACACGCGAACAATACCATCCGTGTAACCCGAGAATAGCACAGACCCATCAGCTGACCAGGCTAGCGAAATACAGTGGGGTAGCTGAGCGTACTTGCCCTTTGGTTCCTCGATATCTGGCTGCAGGTCGTGAACGACAATCTTCGACTCGAGATCCCAAATCTTGATACCCGACGTGGTAGCAGCACACAGCCAGTAACGGTTAGGTGAGAACACGAGCGCGTGAATAACATCTCCAGCAACAAGAGAGTAGAGACGCTTGCCCTCGTTTAGGTCCCAAAGGTTAGCAGTGCCGTCCTTACCGCCTGAAGCACAGATGGATCCATCTGGAGACACCGTGACCGTGTTCAAGTAGCCTTCATGACCAAACAAGTTTGTACGGAGCTTGCAGTTTGAGAGGTTCCAAATTGACCACCTTGTCCCATCCACACGATACAATGAGAGGGTTGGTAGTGGAAGGACTAAAGCGCACACAAGAGACCCACTCGGTGTGGCCATCTTCAGTGATTGTGTATTTACACTCTCCCAAAGTGTTCCAAAGCTTGACAGTCTTGTCACGGGAGCCAGACACAATCTGACGATTGTCAGCGCTGAAGGCCACGGAAAGCACATCCTTGGTGTGTCCTACAAAGCGACGCGTCGTAATACCAGTGTTCAGGTCCCACAGACGCAGAGTGCCGTCCCACGATCCAGACAAGGCAAATTGGCCATCCGACGAGATCACCACGTCTTCAACGTAGTGCGAATGGCCTTGTAGGCGACGACGGGCAAAGCCATACTCTTCGCCGTCATTCGAAAGCTGCCACACAAGCAGTGACTTGTCGCGTGAAGCTGTCAAAAGAAGGTTCGGGTTCTCACGAGTAGTGGCGATCGCTGTCACCGCTTTGCCGTTGTGGCCATCAAGCTCAGCGCGAGGATAAATGTTCGTGTCAGCCATGATGCAAGAGGGAGGAGGTTTCCAGAGTATCTACAGCTCGTATTATGAAGGCTCCGCTTGTTTCGATGATGACCAGTCAACCAACGATATAGTTGATTGGATAAAAAGCGTTTCAATTTTGACGAATCGAAAAACATATCTGTCCTCAATGGTCACATTACTATTCTGTCGTCGATTATGGCGCGACTTGTGGTCTTGATTGTCTGTAGTCTTCTCGCCAGTGTGATCGTGATTGCGGAGACAGATAATCGCAAGCTAATGTCCATCGATGTAAATGCTGCAGACCCCGTTACTGATCGGCATGGGGGGCGAAACACAGCCGTTTCGTCCAACATTGTAAATAACAATACAAATGGAGGCGGAATGGTGACTGTGACAGCGTACGACAACAATGGATTGTGGGAGTGGATCAAAGCGTGGTGGGAGGATATACTTGGTCGTGAAGACCGTTATCAGCCGGGTGAGTCCGATAACGCAAGGACGATAGTCATTTCGGAAGACGGCAACGGAGGAGGGTCAATCACCATCACGATCTCTGACAAGAAGCTTTTTGAGCGCGTCAAGACGCGTTGGCAACGGACCCTGAATCAGAAAAGGTCAAAGCTACGTCGCCGACGGCCGTTTGAAGTAAAGAATTGATTATAATGAGCTACTGTAGTTGTAAATGTATATGTATTACATGAATTATATAGGCGACTTTAAGACAGCACTAGGACAAATTCATTTAATGCTTCTTACTTTGTTCTAACGTAGCCTCTCAGTCTGTCGGTCTATACTCTATCCTTACACGCTAAGGTTAGACAACGTTCCAGCTTGCACAGCGCTCTCAACTAAAGCCGCAATAAGGGTAGAGACAAAAGCGTTTACAGTACGCTTTCCAGTCTTGCTTCTTTGAAGCAGAAACCCCAATATCATCCAACCAATCAGATCTCATGAAAAACCAGATCAGTTCCTAAAAAATGTACAGTACACGCTGATACAGCCCAGACTTTTTCTTACGGACACATCGTTGATGCTACAGTGCTACAGTAGTAGGTGGAGAGTCTTGCTTGGTGGAATTTCATTGGACAGTGGCGAGTAAACGCTAGAACATGAATCTGTTCCTTCACCATCCGTTCGTTGGAATCAATGAAGCCAAAATGTACTGTAACTTATGCATTTTTATCAACTGCACTTCATTCTGATATTAGCCCTTTGGTTCAAAATGACGAATTGGTTGGCCTTCCTTGTTTTCATTCTCTTCGCTGTTTCGAGTACCAACGCCGACCCAAAGCCCAACGCTGATGCGAAGCACTCCCAACTGGCTTCCCCAGATCGTGAGTCGAACGTCAACTCGGTTGTGGTCGGCAATCAAATGCTTCGAACGAATGGTGGAGTAGAGAAGGTTGTTGAGGAAGAAAGAGGGACTCAAGCGGCCATTGACGACCTTGGCATTGCCTTAAAGAAGTTCTGGAAAGAAAGCGGTGGTCGAGAGGCCATGGACGACCTTTACATTGCCTTTCAGAAATTCTGGAAAGAAAGCGGAGCGTCACAAGCTGTCAAAGATTTGAAACGTATCCCACGGGACTGGTGGCGCATCAAGCGTCGAGAACGTCTAATTAAACGAGGTGCTGATTATAAAACGTTGTTTAAAAATAGCGTCTCCGTCCAAGATTTGAAACAGGCAGGGAGACCCGAAACGGCGAAACTGTATGGGCAGTTTCTACAAGAGAGAAGGATCACGCTGAACAACCTCATTAGTTCCTCGAAGAAGAAACGCTGGCTACCAATGCTCCATAAACTTTTAGTCAAATGGAATTTTCGCAACAGACTACTGGTGAAAGCTCGCGTCAACGCCAACACCGTAGACCACGAAGGCAGAACGAAGCAGTTTGAAGCGTATAAGAATTACCTAGAGAAACAGCTGGAAAAAGTCAATCGCCTCATGTAGTAGAAACGACGACTCCGGAGTGACTACATAACCTGCATCTAGCTCGACGCAGATTTTCCCCCAACTTCCGGCTAACAGCTAACGAATTTACATTTTTCTTTCTAATTTGCCATTGTATGTCTTAATATCACTTTTATTCATGATCTTTGCCTCTAATTGTAGCGTAAGCGGATGATACAAATAAGATATAACGTTATCGACGGAAAATTCGCCAGCAATTTTTGCATCGCGCAGTGTTTGATGCCATACAAAAGAACTGGCTCAGTACTAAAAGTAACATTAACGTTACTGGTTTATTGTTAGCAACAATTTTATTGCAATCATTTACTTGGTCCCACACCTCCCTTCTAATTGAAGAGCAGCTCGATGTCGTCATGGCGTACTTGTTGGAATTTTGTACCCATTTAGGGAAATGTGTGGAGTATGAAATTCCAGGTTATTTTGCGATAATTACGACAGGACATCATTACGTAACATTTAGGTTACAGAAAAAGTCGATACTGATTTATTTTAGTAACCTTTTATAGTAACCTTTTATATTAATACACTTTACAAAAAACTCTAAATAGAGACAGTGACATAGGACGCTCAGGTAAAGGCACCTGCGTAGACGACCTGCAACTTGACCAGTCAAGTTGCCACATAAATCAACACCACCTGACAGCTCTAATCGGCTGCAGTTGAAGCTGCTCATTGGACTGCTTGAAGGCTCTCACCGGCACAGGCACGTCCGCGTCTGTAAGGACGACAAGGGCGCTAAGTTAATTTTCCTACAGGTTATGAGAGGGGCTTTAACCGAGTGTTTTTGACTACTTTCGCAAATTTGATTTTTTTTCGCACTTTCGCAAGTTGTCGTGGATAAGTGGAGCATTTTTTCGGTTAAAGTGGATTTGGACACTGTGGATAAACTGGTTGGCGTTTTTCGTGACGAAACAAGTTTTTGAATCTCGTTTTAAGTCAATTCTCGTGGAATATGGACGAGAAAAAGAGTGAAAAGTCGCTTCCTGAAATGGACCTCATTTTGGAGTATCTGAAGAAGATGGACAGACGGCTCGAAGCTGTCGAGGAGGCTAGATCCACGGGATCAGCTCCTAGTACGTCTCCCGGCTCGAATAAGAGCTCGGAGTATGCCAGTGTCTTTCGAGACACATTGAAAAATCATGGCCCGTTTGGCATGAAAATGACGCTAAACGATTTAGGCGCCGAAGAAGCCGCGGCGCGTGAGGCTATGCGTGGCGGGGTAGGCGATGCACCACCAGTTCAACCACCAGGAATGGGACCGCAAGGTATGGCGGGGGGCATGGCCCCACAAGCAAACATTTTTGGACACCCGACAGGGGTAGTGAGTGGTGTCAAAATACCGAACTCACGATACAGAAGTTTTCGGGGCGTGAACTTTACCCTGGGCTTGGTTCAGGTTTTAGGCAATGGGCCTACCTGTTCATTGAAGCTATTGAAATTGCCGAGCTTTCGTGTGGTTTTGCTTGGAACGAGCGGCTAAAGGTTAATAAGCTCGGTGAACATTTAGAAGGAGTGGCGTTGAGTTACTATCAGGCGAACATTGGAACCTGGTGGCAACTCAACTCCACACTTTATTTCGTATTGGAACAATTGTTGACGGCTTTCAAGGTGCACATTACCCACCACCAAGCTGCGTCCCTTTTTGCGGCTGAAAAAGATCCGAAAAGGACGTGGACAGAGCATTTTTTGTACTTGGTGGCGTTAGCCAAGGAGAGTGAGTCGAGCGAACGGTTAATCGTTGAGAATATCGTTAAATATGCTGCTCCAAGACTCAAGCTTGCTCTTTTCGTCCGCTACAATCCACAAAGGCAAGATTTCATACAACACGCTCAAGAACTTGTGGCATGGGCCCAAGAAATTGACGACGAAGCCCAAAAGCCCAAGAAACCCGCGAAAATTTACGCTAATGCTGTGGGTGAAAGTGGGCAGAGAAGAGTCTGTTATGCCTGTGGAAATGAAGGCCACATCAAGAAAGATTGTCCGCGGCAGAGCCATCGCCGCAACTTTAAAGGGAACGATCGAAAAAGCAGAGGTGGAAATCGCATGTCAGAGCAGCGATTCGCTCTGTCTACGGGTGAAACAGACCGTAGAACAAGTGAAAACCTTAACGTCTCGATGAGTAAAGACGAAGATTTTTGGATCATTGACAGTGGTGCCAGCAGGCACTTAGTCTCTGATGACGATTAACAAAAGTTGGAAAATCTACGTTACAGGGAATGGCCAACGCAAATGTCAAGACCACAATTACGCTCTCCGAAGTATTTTTCGCTCCGAAGTTAGCCAAGAACCTAATTTCGCTTGGTTGCTTGCGTAAGAAAGGGTGCATGTTGAGAGATAATGGAGAAAAAATGGAATTGATTTTAAACAACAAAGTTCTGTTTCCAATTGAAGTGTGTGGTTCTGTTTTTGTTGCAAAATTGCATGCAAACAGAGAAACGAAATTAAAGACGGAATTTTCGAGTATGGTGATGAATGCAGCATCACAAGAAGGTGCAGACGACGTGCAGGAAGGGACCCTGCATCATTTTCATGCAGGGTTGGGACACCTTGCCTACGATGCGGTTGAAAAACTTGCCAAGGACCCCAGGTCAGGCATTAAAATCATTGACCATGCTCGGCCAAACTGCTTGACCTGTGCCGAAGGCAAAGGTCAAAGGTCCCGACAACCTAAAAAGGACTCCGGAAGAAATTATCCGATAGAAAGAGTTGGCGGGGTGATATGCAGCGACCTTAAAGGCCCAATCACCCCAAGAGACAGACGTGGCAACAGATACCTGGTGGTATTTGTTGATCATTTTTCGAACTATGTACGAGTTTTTGCTGCACGGTCAAAAGACCGCGCAGCAAAAATGTTCGAGCATTTTCTTTGTTGGTTTGAGAAAGAATTTAATTGCCGGATTCACGTGCTGCGCACGGATGGCGGTGGAGAATTTAAGACCGTTGATCTTTTCTGCAAACGGACGGGGGTACGCCGGCAAATTACCGAAGCGGGTACCCCAGCATCCAATGGCAAGGCCGAACGCATGAACCGAACTATATTTAATATGGTTCGGTGCATGATTTTTGGATCGGGAGTGCCCCTGATGTTTTGGTCAGAAGCGGCTGAGTATGCGACGTATATACTCAACCGCAGTCCGACTCGTTCGAATCCAGGCGGGGCACCTCCGATCCAAATGTTGACTGGAAAACCTACTGTTGTGAGTGACATCGTTGTTTTCGGGTCTCCATGCATGGTATGGAGAGACCCGCGCAAAAAATCACTGGCCAAGCATACCGAACGGGCGTTGATACTTGGCAGGAATGATGAGACTAAAGGGTTCAAAGTTCTACTCCTGAAAGACCGGGTGGTAACCACCACCCGACACGTTACTCAGATCGAAACACTGAGTGATGATGCAAATGAAAAAATATCACGGCTACTACAAGGGGAGACAAGTGAAGACCCCGAAGAAAGCGTGCCACGCAAGGAAGGCGTTGAAGAGCAAGAAGAAAAGGCTGCTCAAGAAAGTCCAGGGGATTACGAGCCTGAAGGAAGTAAACGAAAGAATTTGTGGTGAAGCGATCGGGAAATATTGGGACTGAAGTGGACCACACATGGCCGTTGATTGGTGACGATAGAACACCCATCAACATATGACGGTTGATGGGTGGGAAAAGGTTGATCACGATTAAGAAGAAGAGGTGGTGGCCAACGGATATTTACGACGTGGAAGAATCAGCCAAATATGGTCGTTAAGCCCAGTCCCAGGTACTGGCAGAATGATGGAGATCACGATCACGATGGTTGTCACAGTCACTAGGTGGAGTTCTCGTGGATATAATAAGAAATAGTGATTGTTGACATGGCATACCAAGGACGGGTGACCAGCCGATCTCTGAATGGTATATTGGTGGAAGCTGGCTATGATACAAAGTTACAGCCTGATCGGCTTGTCATGCCCGGAGAAGGAAGATCAAACGATGAATGAAGATCGGGCAGGTGGATTAACAGGTTGTATGAGTGATGTGAACCTTGGTTGGTCCGAAGATGATGTGGCAAGGCCTGATCAGCCGAGATCAGTGTGGTATGGTTGTCCTGACGGTGTATTAAGATCGGAAGTATGGTTTGGAAGATGAATTGAGTCGTGACGATGATGACCCAGGGCGTTCCCGAGGTGATCAAAGGCTGATCAGCCTGATCACCACCTGATCACTTGGTTGATCACTATGGCGATCGTGATCAGGGCCGATCAGCCTCTGATCAGCGTTGATATGCAAGGGCAAGTGAGTTCTCGGTTTGTCGGACTATATATGAAGTGAACAAGTGCTGAAGAGCAGGTCTCAAGTGGTTTCAAGGTCGTTTGTTGAAGATCAGGATGGGTTGAAGATCTTCTGAAGAGTCGGGTCATGATCGGGGCAGAATCGGTACAGGTCAGCTTGAAGGTGCAGCCAGGATGGGCAAGAGAGTGTTACGCAACCGTGCGACGAAGTAAATAGGTTCGAAGTAAAGGTCAGGCATGAGTTGAGGTATGGTACACAGGTATAGGACATTGCATATATAATAACAAGTTTAGATTTTCCCCCTAAAGCAAAGAGTCGCTCCGCCACGTGTGCGGTCATTGGGAGCACAGGGTTGATTAGTCCCCTCTTGCTCATCTATTTCCCGGTTAAGACGCGCTAAGACGCATTTTGGCTTACCGGAAGACCCCCGACGGGTTTGTCTTAGGTGATCTAACCTCACCCGCAACGCGCACGTGTTTGGAACACGTTAATATTATTGGTAAAGGTTTTGTGGAGATAACGTTTGTGGATTACTGTGGAAGATCGTGGATTGATCGCATTTTCTTGGTTTCGTTATATATCTCTCTCATTGGCTGGCCTGATCAGACGAACTTTCCTGATCAGTGCCTAGATACTGAATAAGTGTCGACCCCAACCCGTTCTCCGGTGAAGATTTCCACCCGAGGACACCCCCCGTCTCGAGAAGGTCAAACCCTCCGACCTGATCAAGATCATCCTTTTCGTCACCGAGTCCACCTAAGTGAGTGTAATCAGCCCCGATCGACGGGTACACAAGGTGAGATGAAGTTAAACATAGATCCTGACGAGCATGAAGACCGGCCAGATGACCGGGAGGATCAGATCAGTCACCACAATGGTGATTCATCTGATTCCGATGCTGATCAGGATCGACGGAGTACCCCCTCCGATAGTTGGTCGTCCGGGCCAGTGGGTATCCGGATTCCACCCAAGACTTCGGTCATGGATTTGGAAATCGGCTCCACCACAATGTCCGAGCGGGCAGGGTGGGGTGGAACATATCTTCTGGAAATGTGCACGGGCCAGGGAGTTCTGGCGGCGTTTGGTGCAACAATGGGAAGGAACTGCCATATCAGACGTTCAATTGGATAGTTTTCTTCAAGAAGCAATAGCGACACGTCGAGCTCCACCGATTAGAGACAGCCTAAAACGGGCGATGATGGAGAAATATGGTTGGTTTAACGAGACCTATCATGAGGTGTTCGAGAAAATTTGGAATGGTGTATGTGGAATCGCAATATCATGGATGTGGAAATTGAGGAATCAAGTGGTGTTTCAAGGACAAGTAAAGTCTGCCTTTGATCACCTAGAATTTCTATGGCACCAAAGTCGAGCTCAAGTGGAGGCAGTGGCGAAATGTGAATCCAGACTGTTAGATACCAGAGAAGCGGGGATCCGACAGAAGATCAGTGTAAAGTGCTTTTTCGAACTTACCCCAGCACCGGACCGAAACTTCCAGAGTATACAACACGAGCAATCCGACGAGATGGTTACCGGAAAATCGACCATGGAATCTGAGCCCAGATTACATACTAGATTTTATAAGTTCATAGTAGCTAATAGTTAATCTTAATTA
>MIQA02002804.1:0-13660 GCA_001887855.2 Sclerospora graminicola | reverse complement strand
GAATGATTGAGATGATCGTTGCGCAAGTATTGCTGAGCCCACAACTTGCTGTCGCCACACCTCCCAGTCCTTCTTTTCTTCCACAACTAATAATTCGTAATAGTCTAAAAGTCTTTACACTTCTGCTGGTTTCAAAAGCGGGAAACGTTTCGCTGCCTCCGATAGTCGTGATATCGGTCCTCTGGCCTTAACATAAATTGACTTGAACAGCTCCTGTGTCAAGTCGAGCCAGGCCCTCACTCGCGGTTTCCTCTTGACTGCTTGGTATAGGGCGGTATTAAGTGCTAGTGCCAACTGTTTTGGCTCCTGTGAATCCAGTGAGCTGATCATGCTCAGCCGCTCTTCACTTGATTTTTTTAAGTTTCTACGTGATTCTTAGGTTCAGTTGTCAATGTTATGTTCCTGACCTCTTGTGAGTCTTCCGGTATTACCGGTTTTTCCGTAGAAAGTTCTATTTTTCCTGTCGAGTCGACGTTTGGTTCTACCGACTCAGGTACCGGTTTACTTGGTACCACTCCTTGCACCGCATCCTCTTCCAACTCCGGGCTAGAGACTTCTGCCCGTCGACTCCTGGGTTTCCGGAACAATCTCGTCATTACAGCTCGTCTCTTCGTGCATGGAGGTATTGTCTCCATCCTCCCCTGGGTTGTCCGGGTCGGTTTCAGGACCCGGGTCATGCAGGGGTGTTCGGGTTTCGTCAGTTTGATGCATTTTAGTCCTAACCCTAATCGTTCAAGAATTAGGGGCTTATATCGCAAGTTTAGAACTGCTTTTTTTTCATTCCTGATGGTACTTATCAATGGTTACGTATATGAGGTAAAGCGATCTTACAAAAAGCTAAGAATAAGGTGGACCATATCTACCCGTTGATTGGTGACGATGGGAACACCCATCAAGATGGGACAGTTGATGGGTAGGACAGGCTGATTCCGTACACGATGAAAGGTGGTTGACAACGGGCTTTTGTAAGTGTGAAAAAATAAGAAGAATACCGTTATTACGCCTGGTCCCGGATATTAATGGAATAGCGAATGTCACGGTCCGATCGGGATATTGGATGTCGGGTGTGGACGTGCAAGACTAGATCAACCGAGACAAACCTGATGTACAGCATCAATGACGGAGTAATATATCGGGAGCAGCAGAAATCCGGTCATCGGAATGAGTCGTGGATGGTACAGATTCGAATGTGATATGGAAATCTCGGCCTGATCAGCCGAGTCACTTAACTCCGCCCTAGAATGTGAAGGTCGGATACAGGACAAAGCCGGATACATGGAGTGGCGAGCCGTACGAGCCTTACTAAGCTGGGGCAAGCGGTAAGAGTTGATGGATCCACCCAGAATCAACGTAAGTAGGTCTGATCAGGTTCAATTTCAAGAGAAGTGTTGAGGCGGTGCGACCCTAGCGGTCCAACGTGCAATGAAGGTGAAGGATAAGGTCGAGCGAACTGGCAATGTCGATGTTGTGATGACCCTGAGGTGTTTCGAGGTGATCTGGGACTAATCGCCCTGATCACCGCCCTGATCACTGTGTCGATCGCTATACTGATCATGATCCAAGTCGATCAGCCCCAAATCAGCTTCAAGGTGTGAAGAGAGACGGATTTTTCAGTTAAGATAGGTTTGGTATGGGGCGAACAATGTCTGGGAGGCAGATCTCGAACTAGTTCCAGGCTGCTTTTCGAGGAATCAGGATGGTTGAAGACTGCCATAGAGTTTGACCGTAATCAGTCCAGAAGTGGTACGGATCAGGTTGAAGGTGCGACAAAGATGTGTAAGGTGGTACTGGCGCAACCGTGCGACGAAACGAACAGGATCGAAGTATGAGGTAGGTCACATGAGTTGGTGTACGGTACACTAGGTATAGGATATTGCATATATAATAACAGGATTGAATTTACACCCTAACCAAAGAGTCGCTCCGCCACATGTCGCGGTCATTGGGAGTATAAGGTTAACTAGGCCCCTGTAGCTCAACTTAATTCCCGGTTAAGACGCGCTTAGTCGCATTTTGGCTTACCGGAAGGCCCCCGACAGGTTTTGTTTAGGTTTTCAACCTTCACCCCCTCACGCGCACGTGTTTAGAACACGTTATATCAATTGGATAGGTTTCATGGAGATAACGTTTGTGGTTTACTGTGGAAGATCGTGGTTTTATCGTGGGTTTCGTGGTTTCTCGTTATCTCTCGTTTTTATTGGCTGGCGTGATCGGACGAAGTTTCCCGATCAGCGCCTTTAGATACTGAAGTTAAGTATCAACCCTGACTCGTCCTCCGGTGAAGATTCCCACCCGATGACACCCCCGTCTCGAGAAGGTCATCCCCTTCGACCTGATTCGAATCACCTTTCTCATCTAAGAGTCCACTTGAGTGAGTGTAACCACCCCCGATCAATGGGTACACAAGGTGAGATGAAGTTAAGTATGGATTCTATCGCACATGACGACCGACTGGACGACCGGGAGGATCGAATCAGTCATCACAGTGATGATTTATCCGATCCTGATGGCGACCAGGATCAACGGAGTACCCCCTCCGATAGTTGGTCGTCCGGGCTAGTGGGTATCCGGATTCCACCCAAGACTTCAATCCTGGATTTGGAAATCGGCTCCACCACATATATTATAAGAGAATATCTACATGTATTAAAGAATCTCACTCACGGCCTACCTACACATTGTGCACTTCCTTTCCTCGGACTTGTCCCGATCCTCGATATTCGAATCTTCAAAGTGAAGCAGATATAGATCTTTTATTTTTTGCGGGTGGCACCGCTCCATTATCCCGCAATTTTCGCTACCTAGGAAAATAAAGCTCATTCTTACAAAAAAGCAATACAGTGACGTATTATGTAGCCTCATGCAGCCCTTCTTGGTTCTTCTAAAACCAATCAAATTTCTCACACAAACTGCAGGCTAGGAGGCGTTGGTGTCTGGAGCAGGTTAAACCGTTTGTCTAGCAGCTGGTAGCGCTGTATACCTCTTGGCGGTAGTGTTGTGGTAGCCTTCTGAAAAGTCAGAGAGCAACTCTTCACGCATTTTCCCACTGGCCACAACACTGATTAAGTGATTCAACTTCAATTTGCGAGGCTTGCATTAATTAAAAGGAAGTGACAAATTTCCTCTGTCTTGTATTTCATTCCTGATGGCACTTATCAATGGTTAATCAATCATACGTATAAAAGATTGGAATAGTGAGAAAAAAGACGGGTATAAAAATGTCCAACACCTCCTAGCCTGCAGTTTGTGCGAGAAGTTTGATTGGTTTTAGAAGAACCAAGAAGGGCCGCATGAGGCTACATAATACGTCACCACATTGCCTTTTTGTAAGAATGAGCTTTATTTTCCTGGGTAGCGGAAATTGAAGGGTAATGGAGCGGTCCCACCCGCAAAAAATAACAGATCATATCTGCTTCACCTTAAAGATTCCAATATCGAGGATCGGGACAAGTCCGAGGAAAGGAGTACACCATTTGTAGGTAGGCCGTGAGTGAGATTGTTTAATACATGTAGATATCCTCTTATAATATACGTAACCATTGATAAGAACATCCAGGAATGAATTATAAGACAGAGGAACAACTAAATATTTTGCTTCCTTTTAATTACTAGACCGTGGCACAGGATACCATAAAAGAGGTACAGGGCATGCGGTGATCGGAGAAAGGGGGTGCAAATAACATTTCCCCTTGTTACCGCCTGTAAGATATTTTCCTTGTAATCCGTCGTCCGAGAGGATTCCTGAGTAGTTGCGGTCTGACCAAGGTTGAAATTTCCATGACATATCTGGAATTGTATGCCTTGTATTCGCATTTCTGCATTTCTTTTTTCAAACTCTGCGACTGCTCGGATTTGCGTCATTGTTTTCTTCCACAGAAACTCCGTGTACTCAAACTTATTCCACACTTGATGTTGAAACACCACTAAATTTCGAATTCGCCACATCCAAGCCGTACCAATTGAACAGATCGCCCACCAACGTCTGGGCGCTTGCTCCATTCATTCAGTCGCTTGTGATGCACATCTATTTATGACTCGTTTGCGAAATTTTCCTGAGACCGGCGGAGCATATCGCTGTGCTATATTCTTCTGGAATACATTCGCCGTCTCTTCCGCTGCCACCCAGCCTTGCCAATAACTTATTAGACGAGCCCAAAAGACCTGGGCCTTCTTACTCCCCCACACAATATATGTGACCCCTTTCTCCACTGCCTCTTTGTGCCATGGAACACCCATTTTATCGTCATTTCCCCTTTCATGTCCATGCTTAGACATCATTTGACTTGCAATATGACCGTTAAAATGAGACGCAGACGTTGCGCATTAGTCATGATACACCACAAAAAGGGCGGCAAATACCTCGCGATAATCGAACCTTCCGCGAGCCCTTTAAACATCATCCATTCCTGCTAAGTCCCCTTCCAAATATGTGCACTTAATCCTTGGGACTGTGGTGGAGCCGATTTCCAAATCCATGACAGAAGTCTTGGGTGGAATCCGGATACCCACTGGCCCGGACGACCAACTATCGGAGGGGGTACTCCGTCGATCCTGATCAGCATCAGAATCAGATGAATCACCATTGTGGTGACTGATCTGATCCTCCCGGTCATCTGGCCGGTCTTCATGCGCGTCAGGATCTATGTTTAACTTCATCTCACCTTGTGTACCCGTTGATCGGGGGTGGTTACACTCACTTAGGTGGACTCGGTGACGAAAACGATGATCTTGATCAGGTCGGAGGGGATGACCTTCTCGAGACGGGGGGTGTCCTCGGGTGGAAATCTTCACCGGAGAACGGGTTGGGGTCGATACTTAATCAGTATCTAGGCACTGATCAGGAAAGTTCGTCTGATCAGGCCAGCCAATGAGAGAGAGATAATACGAAACCAAGAAAACGCGATCAAACCACGATCTTCCACAGTAATCCACAAACGTTATCTCCACAAAACCTTTTCCAATATTATTGACGTGTTCCAAACACGTGTGCGTTGAGGGTGAGGTTCGATCACCTAAAACAAACCCGTCGGGGGCCTTCCGGTAAGCCAAAATGCGTCTAAGCGCGTCTTAACCGGGAATTAGTTGAGCAAGAGGGGACTAATCAACCCTGTGCTCCCAATGACCGCAACACGTGGCGGAGCGACTCTTTGCTTTAGGGGGAAAATCAAAACCTGTTATTATATATGCAATGTCCTATACCTGTGTACCGTACATCAACTCATGCCTGACTTATACTTCAAACCTATTTACTCCGTCGCACGGTTGCGTAGCACCACCTTGCCCATCCTGGCTGCACTTTCAAGCTGATCTGTACCACTTCTGCCCTGATCACGACCCGACTCTTGGAAAGATCTTCAACCCGTCCCGATCTTCGACAAACGACCTTGAAACCACTTGGGATCTGCTCTTCTAACACTTGTCCACTTCATATTCCGACCGACTGCTTTACTTGCCTTTACATCTGAACGCTGATCAGAGGCTGATCAGCCCTGATCACGATCGGCATAGTGATCAACCGAGTGATCAGGTGGTGATCGGGCCGATCAGCCCTTGATCACCTCGGGAACGCTCTGGGTCATCATCATCACGACTCAATTCATCTTCTGAGCCATACTTCCGACCTTTATACCCCGTCAGGACAACCATATGACAGCGATCTCGGCTGATCGGGCCTGATCAGGCCTTGCCACGTCATCTTCGAACAAACCATAGGTTATCATCACTCACACAACCTGTCACTCCACATGTCCGACTTCATTCCACCTCTAATCTTCATTGCTCGGGCATAATAAGCTGATCAGGCCGTAACTTCGTGTCATGATCAACTTCAATCACTATACCATCCATAGATCGGCTGGACGGCCGTCCTTGACACGTCATGTCAACAGTTGCTCGCTACATCTTACATCCACGGGAACTCCACTTAGTCATCGTGACAACGATCTTGACCGTGATCTCCATCGTTCCATCAGTGTCTGGGACTGGGCTTAACGACAGTACTTGGCTGATTTCTTCACATCGTGAATACCCGTTGTCCGCCACCTTTTCCTCTTAACTGTGATCAGCCTTTTCCCACCCATCAACCGTCATATGTTGATGGGTGTTCTATCGTCACCAATCAACGGCCATGTGTGGTCCACTTCAGTCTCAATATTTTCCGATCGCTTTACCACAGCCGCCCCTGAGACTAACTGCAGCCGCACAACGACTGCAGTTCGACTCACTCACTTCCAAACTTCCTCTCTGGTGATCAACATGGCTGACTCGAGCCGATCTTCTCTTCCTTCTTCGTCTTCTTCGGCTGCCCGCCCGATCGCTGCCTCGCCTTCCGTTTCCAGTTCGACTACTCCTGCGATCGCCCCGATCACGACTTTGGCGCCGATCACGACCAGCCTCATCCGACCGACGTCGACCCTCGCTTCGTATCGCCCGCCTCGGAATCCTCCCGCCCAACCTTCCTCAGATCGCCTCCTCCGTTATCTGGAACAGCTCGCTCGCCTGATAGATGGATCGGGTCCATTCACGTTGGGGCCTGTGGAGGCTTGCCGGATACGGTCGGAACTCCGAAGTGCAATTCCCGAGTTGGGTTCTCTGTATGATACCAATCGGGCGCTTACCACTGAGTTATCCGACCGTCGGATCGTTGCTGATTCCTTGGCACATGATTCCGCTGATCTGGCTGCCCAGCTGTCGACTCTCCGGCTAGATCACGACCGACTTGGCCAAGACTTGCGAGACATGACTGATCGCGTTCAGGGTTTGACGATGGAGCGTGATCAGTTGTCGGCTGACCTCGCTGCTCTGCGACTTTCCAAGCCTTCGGACACCGTCGCCTCTTTACAGTCGCTGATCGGTTCGCTGACTATTACCATCCGCGATCAGGGTACGTTTATCTCATTCACTTCTTCTGTAATCCGTATTTGACTCTCCATGTTTATTTCCAGATGAACGTATTGAGGCGATGAAAGACTCGATGGTCGAGATGGTGGATCATCTACAACGGCTCGATGATCACCGTCTCGACCGTGATCAGCTGCTGCACGACAAGATCTGCACTGCCGAGGACGTAGAGCGTCGGGAAGTCGAGGCTCGCTACTCGGATGAGCAGGTCCAGCTTTTGGCCAAGCAACTTTCCGATTCTCGCATCGGCCGCGCCGACATACAGAAAAGGTTGTGCGAGAGTCGGAAAGCGGCTGAAGATTGCCGGCGCGGGCTTAATCTTGCTCGGGTTAAACTTGAAACCCTAGAGCTCGATGATCGCGCCTGGCTTCAGCATAACGCCGACCTGAAAAACCTCGCGGTGCAGACTATGGAGAGGTGGACCAAACCGAACACCGGTTCGGGGTCAGTTCGGACGGCCTTACAACGGCTTCCTGGGCTGATCGGCTCTTTTACTTCATCTGGAACACCGCCACAGTCTCCGGAGTCTGCCCCGCCTTCACCCGCGTCCTCCGTCGCTTCCTTGCCTGTCCATAGTGCTGATCAGCCCGTGATCAGCACTGCAACGGCTTCTGCGTCTATTCAATCTCGTTCACCGGCGACTCCGAGATCAGCGCCTTCGGTCTTGAGTTCTGGGAAGCGTAAGCAGACCAGCTCGTCGAAGAAAAAGATGATTCCCGCCAAGCGATCACGTCTTGTGATTGACTCGGACGACGAATCGACTGATCTGGACGAGAGGACGTTGTCTGTTCTGGCCCGATCGCGCAGCACTGATCGCCGTACGCAAGCACCAAGCCATTCAGGCGTAAATTCGTTGGCCCAGGCCGTTACTTTGCTGGAGTCAGATGACGACGATGACGATGATCTCGAGGAGGAACAACCGGCTCAAGCTGATCCTAACCTTCCTCTAGCGGCCACTAGGGCAGCGACCGCCCCGCCGCTCAATTTCACGGGCGTTTTCATCCCGGCGAAACAATCGTCGGTCGGAGAAGATGATTACAGTTACAATCCGAACCAAAGGTTCATGGATCTGTATGTCGTCATGCAGGGCAAGCCGACTTCTGCTCACATGGCAACGCGGAAACCTTGGAGTGCTGATCAGGTCTGGGATCTGACGCCTCGGGTTCTTGAAGTGAGGCAGAAACTCGTCCCTCGCATGTGGTCCCGCCCGCCAGGCTGGATCTTTCCGACAAGATCGCCGGCACCCAAAGACAAGCAGTGGCAACCGAAGGTGCTGACCAGAGGCGCTATTGAGCTTCTGATCGATTCAGCACCTTGGGATGTCCTCCTGACACCTATGCCTGGGCTGGCGTTTCCTGATCACCCTTGGTTTGTCGAGCTGCAGGGACGCTTGGCTTTGTATTACCAGGAGCACGTGCAAGCAATATGGGAGGCGACTCACCATTTCCCGATCACGGCGGCGATGCGCAAGGACGCGTGGATCGAGCATTACCATCATGCTCGCAAGCGTCGACGCACCAAAGCCGGGGCTGCTTGGGCCACGATCTGCGATTATATCGTCGACGGAATCCTGCACGGCGAGTGTGATCTGGACGTTTTCCTGTTCCCTGGCGTCCTGCATTTACCTGTTCGTCGAGCGGGATCGCGAGGACTCAAGGCTGACGGCGGGGATTGGTATCCCGGTTATGGGCATATAACTCCGGTCGCCACGCTGCGTGATTGCCTGATCTGGACCGATCAGCAGGAGCCTTGGCGAAACCAGTTTCGATCAAGCCCCATGGATCATCCAGGGTTCACGGTTTCTCGCCTGCGCACTAAGTATGCCCTGTGGTCGTCGTGATAACCAACTTCTATTTCGTTTCCATAATCACTAATATATCACGACAATTCTTGATGATTTTCACATTTCATATTCACATTTCTTGTTCAGGTCTCATTATCATCTCCATCTTGTATGTCGGTCGATCACATGTATACAGATATAGTTCTTGTGCATTATATGTATGTATATGTATCCGTTTCACTTCAAACCAGCTCAACCACCCTGATCTCCACTTGCCCGATCATCATATTTGGCTGATCAGTCACAATGTGTCAACCCAGGCTATTGAGATTCCTGGTTACCCTCTTCGTGGGTTTGCATCACTCCAAATCGATTCCGTCTCACCCGATCACGTTCAAATTCTCTTAATAAAGCTCCACAGTTCAGATCACGTTCATCTACCCACTCGGGATCGTCATAACCCTTCCACCGAACCAAGTAATCACGGTGGGTTCGGCCAAATCGGGTCCTCTTGCCTGATCGGGTATCCAAAACCTTCTCCACTTCGAATTCGTTCGGGTCCAACGTTCTTTCCCAACTGTCTTCGGGTAAGAGAGCTTCGTCAAAGTCAAACCTTGGCTGATCATCGCATGACAGCCTGGTTTCAGGCCGATCAGGGTATTCTCGAACCAGTTTCAGCTTCGACAAGTGGACAATCGGGAAAATTCCATAATCGGTACCTGCAGTAATCAGCCGAGCGGCATGATCACCGATCCGTTCGGCTATACGGAACGGTCCATGCCACAGATGCGCTAACTTCTTGGCATATCCTTCTTTCACGCGATCCAAGTAAAGCCAAACCCTTGATCCTGGCTCGATATTATGCGAATCGGCCTGATCATTGTTCCGATCAGCTCTTTCTTGGATGGCCCTCCGCAATCGTTCGTTGACTTGCTCCCGCGCATGTTGATAGTGACGTTGGAGTCCCATACGCCATCGACGAGCTTCGCGATCTCGACCTCGGGTGCATCCAACAGGGATCACCGACTCGATGGTAGATCGGGGGTCCCAACCATACGCCAGGTAGAAAGGGGTATCTCCCCTGATCCGATCAAAAGAGGAATTCAACGCAAACACCAGTCTCTCCGCATATTCATCCCAATCTTGTTGCGCGGAGTCCGCGACATACATCTTGATAGCTCTAGTTAGCGTCTGTACCATCCGTTCGGCTTTACCATTCGCCTGTGGACGATACGCCATGGTCGCGCTCTGTTTCTGGCCAAGCATCTGATTAAATGATCGGAACACTTCGGCCATGAAACCCGGTTCGCGATCATGCCTGATCACTTCACTGGCTCCAAATCGTCGAAAAACACATTCTTCATAACTGCAAGCGACTTGTTGGGCTGTTCGGGTAGATCCCGCTTTCGCGATCACCAATCCCGTGAACAGATCAGTCCAGATCAGCAACTCTGTATTGCCCTTGAACGATTTTGGCAGGGACGGTATGTGATCCATCGCTATCACTTGGAAAGGGTAGGTCGCCTGGATATTTCCAGGTGATCTTCCCCGGATGTTTGGCATACCTTTTCCAGTTTCACAATCCGTACATGTCCCAACAAACTTTTGTATACTTCGATATAAACCTCTCCAATGAAAATGTTTACGGATCCTGTGATACGTTCGGCCTACGCCCTGGTGACCACCCTCTAAACTGACGTGATAATGGTGTCTTGCAGACTCTCCGGGATCACGAGCCTTGCTGATCGGTCCAGATCCGCATCGGCCTGATCAGCTTGAGCATAGTAAAACAATAGATCATTTTCGTCGATCTCGTAGTTGGACGCGATCTTGGCACAATCTTTTGCTTCACTCTGGCTCAACTTCTCCAGATCACCCTTTAGAAACGCCTTCAAATCAACGATCCATTTTTCCTCGTCCTGAGCCTTGAGAATTCTTTCGATCCGCATCTCTTGTACTATTTCCTCTGTCAGGCTTTCTCGAGAGGGTGATCTGTTGGGTGGTGATCTGGTTCGTGATCTCGTCGTAATCAAGATCTGGGCTGCTTCCTTTTCATCTTCCACACGGATCAGCTCAGGCAGCCTATTGATCTCCACCAGTTCTTCCAGCAACGCTTGATCAGTAATTATTGATCCGGCCTGATCACGCATAGCCATAGTGGCTAGGTGATCTGCACTCCGATTCCAATCACGTTTCACATATAAAAGATCATGTCTTGGCCATCCACGTAAAGCTTTCATAACGCGATCGTTCAGTAGTTTCAAACGCGGTGCTTTACAATCGATCTCTCCAGTGATCTGCCGAATTACTAGGTTTGAATCTCCGCATATGATTACTCTTCCGATCTTTTGCTCTTGCAAGAGATCCAAACCTAGCAGCAGACCACGATATTCAGCCGCATTGACCGTGATACCTGGAGTATAATCTGAACCGGCCGAGATAACAGTCCACTCTGGCAGTTTCCATAACAGCGCGCTATACGCCCCTACGCCTTTCTTCACACTCGCTGATCCGTCGAAACTTACAACGATCAGATCTTCCTCTGAGCCGACGATCGGTGGGGGTATAGTGCTCGATTCACTTTGTTGCTTCCGAGGAGCGACCTTGATCAGGGCTTCATCGACTTCTGATCGGGGCGTGATGCTGGCTGCCAGTGTTCCAAGAATTTCTTCTTCGCCCTTGGTGCACTTGATGATCTCCAAGGTCCACTGAGATAACACCGCTGCCCATCGCCCCAGTCTTCCATCTAAACCACTCGCGGACAGTAACCACGCCAAGCTATATCGCCTGGATAATACCTTAATTGATCTAGTTACCAGCATATAGTAGCAAATGTCCAATACACGTAATAATGCTAGCACTTCCTTATCCACAATACCATAGTTAACTTCGTTCGGTTTTAATGTTCGGCTTGTGAACGTCACCGGGCAATAAACTCCATCGTGATCATTGGACCAGTGCGGACGATATTGCCCATTTACTGGCATATAGGATCACCACGGGGATCTTCTCCGGATCGAAGTGTTTAGTATTGGCGTCGAGATCATCTTCGCCTTTAACATACTGAAGGCTACCATAGCGCGATTCATGTGGTCTTCTGACCCTGGCATAGTTCGATCAATCGCTGAACCAGTCTTGAAATCCGTTTCCGTAGCTTCAACTTCGTGATCAGTCTCAATTGGTGATCCTCCTACCCGATCACGTTCTCGTAGCCCATGATAATCAACTTCCTTCAGTTCATATAGTATAGCGGCGTAAATCGAGAAGTCTTCGATGAATCTGCTATAATAATTCAGAGATCCGAGGAAGGATTGCATGGCCTTCAGTGATCGGGGGAAAGGTAAGTTGCTGAGAGCAGCCAGATCTTTCGGGTTTGCTTCCAGTCCTTGGATCGACACGCTATGGCCGAGGTAAGCGACCTTGGGTTGACCCCAGAAACTCTTGACCACACTGATCGACAGATTCAGCGCTCGCAGGTGTTCAGGAGTCGTTCGACCTTATCGCATAGCATATCCCAGGATGTTGCTGTGATCAAGATATCATCTATGTATGATCGCCTTCCCAACACTGATCGGCCCTGATCTTGGTCTGGCTCACCTTCCGTAAACACATCAAGTAGATCAGTGGTTTCCCGATCAGCACTGATCTGGAAATACCCATAGAGAGCATTGTCGATCAGCATCTGATAGATCTGTGGGGCATTCTTTAATCCAAACGGCATCCGATTCCATTCAAAAAGCCCAAAAGGTGTAACGAAAGCCGAGATCTCTCGAGCGCGATCAGTCATCGAAACCACCAGAAACCACTAGCCATATCCAACGAACAAAACCATAAAACTTTATCCAGATCTTCTAATAAGTCATTGATCAGGGGCATCGGGTAGACCATCAACTTCGTGAGGCGATTCACCATTCTATAGTCGATACACAATCGAATATCAACCCCATTCTTCTTAATCACGATCACGATCGGTGATGCCCACTGCGATGTTGATGGTCGGATGATCTTTGTACTCAGCAAACCCTTGATCAAATCGGATAACTTTTCCCGGTATTGAGGTGCAACTTTACGACAACGATGAGCGATCGGCCTCGCATTTCCCACGTTTATATCACAAACAGCTCCGAATGCGGCTGGGGGTAGGGCGTTACCTTTCCCCATCAGTAAGTGACGCCTCTTCCAGATGATCTTCTTTAGCTGATCGATCTGCTCGGGCGTGTTCACTTCGGGATCACCGACCTGTAAATCTTCCATGGTGACTTCTGGCATATTCGGCGATACTTCCGGTAAAACGGCCATCTGCTTCTCGATACCTTCAATGTACTGATCGCCACCTTCGTGTATACACACTTGCTCGTCCACCTGATCTGCCTTTTTCTGATCGGTGTCATCTTGAGTCGCTCCTTGTACGTCACTCGGCTGATGGTTTACTTCGGGTTCACCTTCCTCCGTAATGACTTCGGCTGTTTCATCCTTCTTTTCTTTCTCATGATCGCTCTTGAACTCCTCACTGTCATTTCCGCTATCTGGATCCGTTGTTTTCGGTGAGCCGGGCCTAATTATACTCAATATCTGTGGACCTTCTTTGACCCGGCCTTCCCCTGTCGCTTCGATCGGTGGCCTCCTGATCAGCAGCTTGGTCGGCGTAGAATACTCCGGCTTCTCGACCATAGGTGAGGAATCTTCATCCGCTAAATCTTCGTCACTGATCATGTCCGTGGTGGCTTGATAAGCCAGATTCTGCCCTTCAATGTATCTTCGTGATCCCACTGAAACATATCCGATCTGTCGAGGTACTTTCCCTTCAGGTAACCACATCCCTAAGATCATGTCTTCATGGATGATCAGCGGCTGATCGGATATATTTGTGACTCTGATGTAGCTTGATCGGCCGATACTTTAACGAACGTTGGTACCCAACGTTCGCCACGGGTCAGCCACAATTTCTGTTGCCGATCACTCGACCGAATCATGACA
>MIQA02002796.1:0-46325 GCA_001887855.2 Sclerospora graminicola | reverse complement strand
ATATTTGGTTCGTTGGAAGGGTTACGACGAACCCGAGTGGATAGATGAGCGTGATCTGAACTGTGGAGCGTTACTGAGGAAATTCGAACGTGATCGGGTGAGAAGGAATCGTTTTGAGGTGATGCAAACCCACGAAGAGGATAACCAGGAATCTCAATAGCCTGGGTTGACACATTGTGACTGATCAGCAAATATGATGATCGGGCAAGTGGAGATCAGGGCGGTTGGACTGGTTTGGAAGAAACGGATGCATATACATATATATATTACTCAAGAATTATACCTGTACGCATGAGAGTGATCGACCTACAAGATGGAAGTGATAGTGAGACATGAACGAGATTTACGAAAGTGGAACGAGAAGATCATCAAGAAATGTCGTGATATATTAAGTGATTATGGAAAACGAAATAAAAGTGGGTTATCACGACGATCACAGGCCATATTTAGTGCGCAGGCGAGAAACCTTGTACCCTGGATGATCCATGGGACTCGATCGAAACTGGTTTCGCCAAGGCTCATGCTGATCAGTCCAGAGCAAGCAATCACGCAGTGTGACGACCGGAGTTATGTGCCCATAACCGGGATACCAATCCCCGCCGTCAGCCTTGAGTCCTCGCGATCCCGCTCGACGAACAGTTAAATGCAGGACGCCAGGGAACAGGAAAACGTCCAGATCACACTCGCCGTGCCGAATTCCGTCGACGACATAATCGCAGATCGTGGCCCAAGCAGCCCCGGCTTTGGTGCGACGACGCTTGCGAGCATGATGGTAGTGCTCGATCCACGCGTCCTTGCGCATCGCCGTCGTGATCGGGAAATGGTGAGTCGCCTCCCATATCGCTTGCACGTGCTCTTGGTAATATAAAGCCAAGCGCCCCTGTAGCTCGACAAACCAAGGGCGATCAGGGAACGCCAGCCCGGGCATGGGTGTCAGGAGGGCATCCCAGGGTGCCGAATCGATCATAAGTTCGATAGCACTTCTGGTCAGCAACCTTGGTTGCCACTGCTTGTCCTTGGGTGCCGGCGATCTGATCGGGAAGATCCAGCCTGGCGGGCGGGACCACAAGCGAGGGACGCTTTTCTGCCGCACTTCGAGAACCCGAGGCGTCAGATCCCAGACCTGATCACCACTCCAAGGTTTCCGTGTGGCCATGTGAGCGGGAGTCGGCTTCCCCTGCATAACGACATACAGATCCATGAACGGTTGGTTCGGATCGTAGCTGTAGTCGTTTTCTCTGATCGACGATCGATCCGCGGGAATGAAGACGCCCGTAAAATTGGGTGGCGGAGCGATCGCTGCCCCAGTGGTCGTCGGAGGAATGTCAGGATCAGCTTGAGCCGGTGGTTCCTCCTCGAGATCATCGTCATCGTCGTCATCTGACTCCAGTAAAGTAACGGCCTGAGCCAGCGAATTCACTCCTGAATAACTTGGTGCTTGCGCACGGCGATCAGTGCTGCGCGATCGGGACAGAACAGACAACGTCCTCTCGTCCAGATCGGTTGATTCGTCATCCGAGTCGACCACGAGACGTGATCGCTTGGCGGGAATCATCTTTTGCTTTGATGAACTGGTCTGCTTACGCTTCCCAGAACTTGAGGCCGAAGGCGTTGATCTTGGAGTCGCCGGTGGACGAGATTGAGATGACGCGGGAGCTTCTGAAGTGCTGATCACGGGCTGATCAGCACTACGAACAGGCAAGGAAGCGACGGAGGACGCGGGCGAAGGCGGGGCAAACTCGGGCGACTGTGGCGGTGTGCCAGATGGAGTGAACGAGCTGATCAACCCGGGAAGCCGTTGCAAGGCCGTCCGGACTGATCCTGAACCGGTGTCTGTTTTGGTCCACCTATCCATGGTTTGCACCGCGAGACTCTTCAGGTCAGCGTTATGCTGAAGCCAGGCGCGATCATCAAGCTCTAGGGTCTCAAGTTTGACCCGAGCGAGATTAAGTTCATGCCGGCAATTTTCAGCCACTTTCCGACTCTCGCACAACCTCTTCTGTATATCAGTGCGGCCGATGCGAGAATCAGAAAGCTGTTTGGTCAAGAGCTGGACCTGCTCATCCGAATAGCGAGCCTCAATCTCCCGACGCTCTACATCCTCGGCAGTACGGATCCTGTCGTGCAGAAGCTGATCACGGTCGAGACGGTGATCATCGATGCGTTGCAGATGATCTACCATCTCGACCATCGAACTCTTCATGGCTTCAATACGTTCATCTGGAAGTTAACATGGAGAGTCAAATACGGATTACAAAAGGAGTGAATGAGATGAACGTACCCTGATTACGGATGGTGATAGCCATCGACTCGATCAGCGACTGTAAGGAGGCGACGGTGTCCGAAGGCTTGGAAAGTCGAAGAGCAGCGAGGTCAGCTGACAACTGATCACGTTCCATCGTCACACCCTGAAAGCGATCAGTCAGGTCCCGCAGGTCTTGGTCAAGCCGATCATGATCTTTGCCAAGCCGGTCATGATCTAGTCGGAGAGCCGCCAGCTGGGCAGCCAGATCAGCGGAATCACGGGCCGAGGTATCAGCCGCGATCCGACGATCGGATAACTCAGCCGTAAGTGCCCGGTTGGTATCGTACAGAGAAACCAACTCGGGAATTGCACTTCGGAGCTCCGACCGTAGCCGACAAGCCTCCACGGGCCCCAACGTGAATGGGCCCGATCCATCTATCAGGCGAGTGAGCTGCTCCAAGGAACGGAGAGGGCGATCTGACGGAGGTCGAGCAGGAAGACTTCAAGACGGTCGATACGAAGCGAGAGCAGTTGTCGGACGGATGAGGCGTAGAAGTCGTGATCGGGGCGATCGCAGGGGTAGCCGAGCTGGAGACGGAGGACGAAGAAGCGATCGGGCGGGCAGCCGAAGAAGACGAAGAAGGAAGAGGAGATTGGCTTGCGTCGGCCATGGTGATCACCAGAGAGGAAGTTCAAAAGTGAGTGAGTCGAACTGCAGTCGTTGTGCGGCTACAGTTAGTCTCAGGGCGGCTGTGGTGAAGCGATCGGAAAATATTGGGACCGAAGTGGACCACACATGGCCGTTGATTGGTGACGATAGAACACCCATCAACATATGACGGTTGATGGGTGGGAAAAGGTTGATCACGATTAAGAAGAAAGGTGACGGCCAACGGATATTCACGGCGTGGAGAAATCAGCCAAGTATAAGTATGGTCGTTAAGCCCAGTCCCAGGCACTGGCGAAATGATGGAGATCACGATCGGTATTACAGTCACTAAGTGGAGTTCCCGTGGATGAAATAAGAAAGAGTGACTGGTGACATGACGTATCAAGGGCAGGTGACCAGCCGATCTCTGAATGGTATAGTGGTTGAAGCTGACTATGATACGAAGTTACGGCCTGATCGGCCTGTCATGCCCGAGCAATGAAGATCAGATGAGGAATGAAGATCGGGCATGTGGAGTGACAGGTTGTGTGAGTGATGTGAACCTTTGGTTGGTCCGAAGATGACGTGGCAAGGCCTGATCAGGCCTGATCAGCCGAGATCGGTGTTATATGGTTGTCCTGACGGGGTATAAAGATCGGAAGTGTGGTTTAGAAGACGAATGGAGTCGTGATGATGATGACCCAGAGCGTTCCCGAGGTGATCAAGGGCTGATCAGCCTGATCACCACCTGATCACTCGGTCGATCACTATGGCGATCGTGATCAGGGCCGATCAGCCTCTGATCAGCGTTCAGATGCAAGGGCAAGTAAGTTCTCGGTTTGGTCGGACTATATACGAAGTGAACAAGTGCTGAAGAGCAGGTCTCAAGTGGTTTCAAGGTCGTTTGTTGAAGATCAGGATGGGTTGAAGATCTTTTGAAGAGTCGGGTCGTGATCAGGGCAGAGTCGGTACAGGTCAGCTTGAAGGGTCAGCCAGGATGGGCAAGAGGGTGTTACGCAACCGTGCGACGAAGTAAATAGGTTCGAAGTAAAGGTCAGGCATGAGTTGAGGTATGGTACACAGGTATAGGACATTTTGCATATATAATAACAGGTTTAGATTCCCCTAAAGCAAAGAGTCGCTCCGCCACGTGTGCGGTCATTGGGAGCACAGGGTTGATTAGTCCCCTCTTGCTCAACTATTTCCCGGTTAAGACGCGCTTAGACGCATTTTGGCTTACCGGAAGGCCCCCGACGGGTTTGTTTTAGGTGATCGAACCTCACCCTCAACGCACACGTGTTTGGAACACGTTAATACTATTGGTAAAGGTTTTGTGGAGATAACGTTTGTGGATTACTGTGGAAGATCGTGGATTGATCGCATTTTCTTGGTTTCGTTATATCTCTCTCTCATTGGCTGGCCTGATCAGACGAACTTTCCTGATCAGTGCCTAGATACTGAATAAGTGTCGACCCCAACCCGTTCTCCGGTGAAGATTTCCACCCGAGGACACCCCCCGTCTCGAGAAGGTCAAACCCTCCGACCTGATCAAGATCATCCTTTTCGTCACCGAGTCCACCTAAGTGAGTGTAATCAGCCCCGATCGACGGGTACACAAGGTGAGATGAAGTTAAACATAGATCCTGACGAGCATGAAGACCGGCCAGATGACCGGGAGGATCAGATCAGTCACCACAATGGTGATTCATCTGATTCCGATGCTGATCAGGATCGACGGAGTACCCCCTCCGATAGTTGGTCGTCCGGGCCAGTGGGTATCCGGATTCCACCCACGACTTCGGTCATGGATTTGGAAATCGGCTCCACCACAATGTCCGAGCGGGCAGGGTGGGGTGGAACATATCTTCTGGAAATGTGCACGGGCCAGGGAGTTCTGGCGGCGTTTGGTGCAACAATGGGAAGGAACTGCCATATCAGACGTTCAATTGGATAGTTTTCTTCAAGAAGCAATAGCGACACGTCGAGCTCCACCGATTAGAGACAGCCTAAAACGGGCGATGATGGAGAAATATGGTTGGTTTAACGAGACCTATCATGAGGTGTTCGAGAAAATTTGGAATGGTGTATGTGGAATCGCAATATCATGGATGTGGAAATTGAGGAATCAAGTGGTGTTTCAAGGACAAGTAAAGTCTGCCTTTGATCACCTAGAATTTCTATGGCACCAAAGTCGAGCTCAAGTGGAGGCAGTGGCGAAATGTGAATCCAGACTGTTAGATACCAGAGAAGCGGGGATCCGACAGAAGATCAGTGTAAAGTGCTTTTTCGAACTTACCCCAGCACCGGACCGAAACTTCCAGAGTATACAACACGAGCAATCCGACGAGATGGTTACCGGAAAATCGACCATGGAATCTGAGCCCAGATTACATACTAGATTTTATAAGTTCATAGTAGCTAATAGTTAATCTTAATTAATTAGACTACATTTTACTACTAATGTTCACCTCTGTTCTGGAGCAGCTCGGTTAAAATATGGGGGCATCTCATTGGTCAGATGGTGGTCGCCATCTCGGCTGGCTCAACTGACCTCGAAGAGTCACCAGATCCTCGGTTATAAAATTATACAGGCACTTTCACCCAAAACTCACACATGGATTACACTGTTTTTGTTCACCCATTTCAATTGAATGGTTAGTGTGTCTTCTCTAACTCAGTTGGTACCGACCTCGTTTGGTGCAGTGGTTAAGGCCCTGCCCTCGGGACCGGGAGATTGCGGGTTCGAGTCCCACCGTGGACGAAAATCCAAAGTTGGATAGAGTCAGGGTCCAAAAGTGTAATGAAATGAGGCCCTTACAGCACCGCGCTTGACATGGCTTACACCACCCTGTATAGGGTCATGTTCTCTAAATATTCTCTAACTCAGTTGGTTAGTAGCCTCTAAGAGCATCTCCACCAGTATGCTATAGCTATCCTATACTTAGCTTGAATTTTACTCGGGTTTAGCGGCATTTTTCACAACAGTTGGAGCTACATGTATATCGATGTAAAACAGAGTGATTATCGCAGTTTCTACACTGCGACATTGTGGCAGCCATTAAAAAACGGGTTCCTAGTCGCGACCCCTTCGCCTGTGTGGCCATTCTTAGAAGTAAAAGTAAGTATAAAGGGAAATGCTACCTCTAATGAAATGGAGCGGTGTCAATGTTTGCCCGTTCGGAACGCATGACGTCATGTTCAAAATGTCTCATCGGCACCATGTCGCATGAATGCTATCTCCCGCTATATTAGGCGGAATTTAGACACAGATGCCAAATTTGGCTCGGGTATAGCACTGTTGGTGCAGAAAAAAATGCTAAATTCATGCCAAATTTTGCATATGGCACGGATTTAGCACACTGGTGGAGATGCTCTAACCGAGATGACTCAGGGGTATTATTAACGGGGTCACAATCCTCGGGTCACGGGACCATATGTTTGAAACTATGTGTGGGTTTCAAATGTATTCCTAAGAGGGTTATGACCCATTGGTGTAGAAAGTCACAACGAAAGATAGCCCTAACATGAAGAGTGTTGAAATCGGCACATACAACCTATGCCTAATCTCCAATTGCAAAGCAGTAGATCATTTGGTTGATATAAAAGTTTCATACACGGAACTAACGTGTGATTGCACTTAGCAAACATGACTCATAGTGGTCCCTTTAGTATACATCTCTTTTATTTACGCCATGTCAATTCTGATGCCCAGCATTGACCGCTAGAAGTTGTAATTGGACCTTGCGCGAAAGAATAGCTCGGAAACGGCCCCGGTTAGTGACCGGGAAGAGTGTATACGTTGTCATTAACAATTTAAACTCCGGTGGGGTCATGACCCCGAGGTAGGTCCTTCGGGTCACGGGTCACGGCCAAAAAAACAGCACCCCCACCCCTTCTCTGAATTAACCAATGAAAATCCGTGAATTCTGACCCGTGACCCCGTTAAGAAACAGGGCCTCATATTTCAGGACAGAGGAAGTACAAAAGGTTTCACTTTTGAAAATTTTCCCTTAAAACTCCTTTTGTACTACATTAGAGTTTTTTTTCACCGGTTTTCACCACTTTGAAGGTCTGTGATTGGTCGGTCTTGGCCAATGTCATTTTCGGCTTTAGGTGAAAAAAATGGTTAGTCCAGCCTGCGTCACAATCTGCTAGACGTTAAACTGGCGCTGTAATTCCACTATCACCGTCAAATTGATTGGTAAAAAATATTATTCGAGCTGCGTTCCTTTTTCATATGATACTAGTATGTGGACTATTGCGTGTGTTGATTAAACTTAACGTAAACGTTCCGCTGCATGTTGTTTTCACGTATAGTGAATCTATCGGAGCTATTACCAGACAAGCTGTCGATGGCGCTCAAGATCCGTGCCAAGGTAACGGACTATGTGATTGAGGCACTGCGTGCCGAGCACTAAAGAGAAGAAGAAGTCACCAGTGAAAGTGACCAAGACGTCGCATGAGAGTGAAGTAGCAGGTTAGGAAACTACGAAAAGGTCATCCGAGACACTATTAAGGAAATTGGCTACGACGACCCAGCCAAGGGCCTTGACTACAAAACCGTCAATGTTATTGTGGCTATCGAACAGCAATCGCCTGATATCGCGCAATCTGTAGACTCAGTCACGGAGGAAGATGTCGGCGCCGGTGACCAAGGTATCATGTTTGGATATGCAACAGATGAGACGCCCGAGCTGATGCCACTTTCGCATGTGTTGGCCACTAAGCTTGGCGCTAAGCTTACCGAAGTGCGCAAGAACGGCACGCTTGACTGGATCCGCCTGGACGGCAAGACCCAGGTTACTGTTGAATATAAAAAGGAGGACGGTCGCATGGTCCCACAGCGTGTCCACACTGTGGTAATTTCCACTCAGCATAATGACGATGTGACCAACGAGCAAATTGCTGCTGACCTAATGAAGCACGTGATTTAAACAGTCATCCCAGAAAAGTACCTGGATGACAAAACGGTGTACCACTTGAACCCTTCCGGACGCTTCGTTATTGGTGGTCCTCACGGTGATGCTGGCTTGACTGGTCGTAAAATTATCATCGATACTTATGGTGGATGGGGGGCCCACGGAGGTGGTGCCTTCTCTGGAAAGGATACCACCAAGGTTGATCGTTCGGCTGCCTACGGAGCTCGATGGGTCGCTAAGTCCTTAGTAGCGAAAGGACTTGCTCACCGCATTCTTGTGCAGTTGCAATCGGTGTGCCCTATCCTCTCTCAATCCACGTAGATTTTTACGGAACAGCAAAGGACGGTCTATCTGATGACGATTTGGTGGAAATTATTAGAAAGAATTTCGATTTGCGCCCTGGTATGATCCAGAAGTCGCTGTTGTTGAAGCGTCCTATCATGCAGAAGACAGCTGCATATGGTCACTTCGGCCGTGAGGAAGAAGAATTCATGTGGGAAACAGTGAAGGAACTTCAGGTGTAGTGTCCTGAGCGGGATTCTGCGAGCATTATTAGTCGATGGCATTAGGTTGAATACGTCACATAATACTTAAAATCAAACCAACTTAGGTGGCCGCGGGATCGAGCCCGGGACCTCCCGCCCCCGAAGTGAGGGGTCCGGTCTAAGTCGATGGCATTAGGTACTTGCTAAAGATGAAATGGAATAGTTTAGTGCGTTGATTCTTGTTGACGTTTTGAGATATTTGTCCCATGATCTCTGCCTATCACATTGGCCTTGATTTCCGATCAGTGATCACCGCATCATTTTGCCCCGTCATGTAACCCTTACCAAAATAGAATTGCTCCCTATTTCAACCAATCTCTATCGCGGTGAAAGGTTGCGGTGAAGAAAGTTAAATAGACTGCATTATACTTGGTCAGACTTTCGAAAGTTCTCAAACTCCCGGATCATCTATGCTAACCATCTCATGTCGCTAACATCGGCATCCATCACCCACACCGTCTTGCTATCAATCCAGAAAGCGTAGCAATTATGAAACAAGACTCGATACTTAATTCCAGTACCAGCGCATCTTATGGCTCTGTGGAGACGGGTACAACACCCAAGCGCAGCGTCCCAAGTCCTCCTCAACGCCTCAGGCAATGGTACATCAACATGGTGCTGATCAATTTCGTTGAATTTGCCGCCGAATCCTCGCGTGGCTTGGTATTGGCTACACTCTTTCTCTACATCAAGTCGCTGGGCGGATCTTTGGCTTTTATGGGTCTGATCACATCACTCTTTTCAGTTGGCCGACTCATTTCGTCTACGGTTCTTGGCTGGATGTGCGACCGCTATTCGTTTCGCACGGTCTACCTGGTGTCGTCGGGTATTTGCTTGCTTGGAAATATCATCTATCTGATTGCAGATGTCCACGTCACCAATAGCTTGTCAGTGTTGGCAGCGAGTCGTTTCATGGTAGGCTTTGGAGCTGGTATTCGCAGTGTTTGTCGAGCGAATGTTGCAGCCATGACTGCTACTAGCCAGCGTTTGTGCTATCTCACAATACTCGCAACGGTTGTATTTCTCGGTTACGCACTGACGCCAGGCCTCGGCAGCCTCGTGGCTCATGTGGATGTGGTTTTGTGTGGTTTGCACTTAAATAAGTTCACCTCGCCTGGTATGATCCTCGTTCTGTTCAACGTGCTAACAATCGTTGGCATGCTGACCGCGTACGACCCATCAATTAGCATCCTCGACGGACCGCTTGAAAATCCAAACGCTGGTGTTACGAAAGATGCTTTGGTAACATCCATACCTGAGCGCATCGTGAAAATAGGTGTTGTGGTATTTATTTTCCTCAATTTTGCTTCTCGAGGTATCCTGTCGGTGTTTGAGACGGATAACATCCCGCTCTTCCTTCAAGCAACGGGTGGGGACCCAAACAGTGTCACGATTGTTGTCAAAGCCTCTAATTTTCAATTTTACATGGGTCTCGTGGGTCTCGTTTCTTACTTTTCTATCGAATACTTTCGTAAGAACATGACGGATGTCAACTGGGTGCACCTGGGGTTTATGTTTCTACTCTCAGGGAGCGTTCTACTGGCAATCCTGCCTGCTTCGTTGTCGTTTGGTCGCTTGGCATTTGCAGAGCTTTTGGTCTGGAGCATCGGCTGTCCAATCACAACCGCAGTTGTGGTCGTAGCCTTCTCCAAACTTCTAGGTAGCCGACCGCAGGGTACGCTTATGGGCTTGCTCGGTTCTGCTGGTTCCATCGGGCGTATTATTTTGCCCTTATTGCCTTCTGCCATTCCGACGCTAACTCCGGTCTTTATAATGAACAGCACGTTGTGTGTTGTAAGCATGACACTACTCTTTTGGTACAGTCGATTGGTTTACAGGACGAAGGTAGATACGTTGGCGGACATTGAGAATGCGTCTCCCCAGTTAGATAATTAGGTCAACATTGCTGAAATCATTTGAATATACCATACACCTGCTCTATGACTTGCTACTGAAACCTTTTATAGAACAGCGACAGCCGATAGTAGCTTCCGTTTCATGCGAATGCGATAACGTCGACGCCATGAGGCTAGCGGTACTTCATAAAGTAAAATTCTATCCAAACCATGGCAAAATATGCAACCCTGCCATTGCTAGATGAGTCCCCACAAGTTGCCTACGGTAGTATTCCGAACCAACAAATTCCTGCTCCAAAGCGTGTCACGCAATGGTATGCCAACATGGCCATGATCAATTTCGTCGAGTTTGCTGCTGAAGCTTCCCGCGGTGTCGTGCTTGCCACCCTGTTCCTTTATTCCAAGTCTCTTGGCGGTGGCGTCAGCAACATGGGAGTGCTCACGTCGCTTTTTTCGGTTGGACGTCTAATTTCTTCGATTCTTTTCGGGTGGATGTGTGATCACTATTCCTTTCGCTCCGTGTATCTCGTATCGTCAACGGTCTGCTTGGTGGGGAATGCCTTGTATTTAATGGCAGAGGGCTTTGGTACTGGAAATCTTGTCGTGCTTTCAGCAAGTCGCTTTATCGTGGGGTTTGGAGCTGGTAATCGCAGCGTTTGTCGTGCCGACGTGGCAACCTTAACCACGACCAACCAACGCTTACCTTACATGACTCTCTTGTCCGCTGTTGAGTTTCTCGCTTATGCCTTAACACCAGGACTTGGCAGCTTAGTAGCCAACACAGACACGTTTGTATTTGGCATCCACTTAAGCCAATTTACTGCCCCCGGCGTTATTCTCGTCGTATTAAATATTCTTTCGATTATTGGTATGGTCATGGTATATGATGGCTCGGTTAAGTCACATGATGGTCCCAATGATGCTGTCGCAAGGATCAACACCCCAAACAACGCAAAAAGTGAAGCCATTAGCCTACCCGATCGAATCATTCATATTGGCGCCGCTGTGTATATCTTCTTGAACTTTAATGCAAGAGGAATGTTGTCCGTTTTTGAGACGGTGAACGTACCGCTCTTCCTGGTAGCAACGGGTAGAAATCCAAGCACGGTAGATACTGTTGTTGCGGCGTCGAATTTCCAGTTTTACTTGGGGTTGCTCGGACTCGTGTCGTATGTATCAATTGAATACTTTCGAGAGAGCATTTCGGAAGTAAATTGGGTGCATCTGGGCTTCCTTTCGCTGCTCGCGGGAAACACAATGTTGGCATTGGTGCCTACGACCAACCTATCGATTACGCTGCTAGCAATAGCCGAAATTTTAGTTTGGAGTGTGGGATGCCCCATCACAACTGCAGTTGGTGTTGCAGCCTTTTCAAAGTTACTGGAAGGACGCCCGCAGGGTACGCTAATGGGTCTCTTTGGATCGGCCGCCTCTATATCGCGAATCATACTACCTCTCATTCTCGCGACCATCTCCACGTTGATGCCGATTTTCTTAATCAATATTTTTCTGTGTGTCTTGAGCGTCATGATGCTTTGGTGGTTTAACCGTGTCATGCACAAAACGTGGAGGACTTACTGGTTACCTCCAAAAACGCTCTAATACGGGGACCGTAGCGAAAGCCAAGCTCGACCACTTTCACAAGAAAAAAGAGCAAGTTGTTTGTTATTGGAACCTATTCCAAGAAAGAGATACGGTAAGTACAATAGACAAAAAAACTTTGTATTAAGTTTGAAAACTTCGTACATTAAGCTCTTGTCGGTAACTGATAACCATTTATCAACACACGCCCACATAACCCACAAGTATTTTATTTTAGCAAAGTTTTTGCCCTTCTAATCATTGATTACTTCTAGTAGAACTATAAAGTTTCAGACTAATCTAAGGCCCCTCCGGTCATGTTTGATTTCTCGTTAACCAATTGGCTGACATTAAAAACGTAAATTCTCGGATCTATAATTCATCATTAGCTGTACCCGTACTGTAAAGTTAAGCTTAAATCTTTTGTGAAGGGAATCCACTAGGTGCACACCCCCTTTTTGATACGTACACCCCCCTGTACCATAAAACAGGTACAACGTTCACGTAAGTGACGTGCGCACGACAAGACCGTCATTTTTGGAGTACAACGTCTTCACCTCAAAAGCTGGCAATAAAATATCTTCTCTTCGTTGACCTGCATCAGGCTAATTTCTTGGTGCTTACCAAGCACTCAAATGATAGACTTAAGGGGTGTAGTCACCAAAAATGCAAAATCTAAGAGCTGCGAGGGCTATCAAGAAATCAATTAAGGAACATTAATAGGCCAAAGCTTCTGCTTTTCAACTAAAAAAGGTTTTATGAAGTCGATACTTTAATGCTTCGATTTTCGGACGACCTAGACCTATTAAACAATTGCGTCCGGGCAATCTGGATATCTTAATCAGAAAAAAGAGTATTCCGAATACGGATGGATTAGATGATAGGCTGCCAAGGAAAAATAACTCTGTAACGCCGAGTCAGATTTTGACGAGCACGCAAATAGTAATACACAGGCTAGGAGGCTGCCTAAATCCATATTGGTACAATTTATTGCCAGTCATCAAAGACTTATAAAACAAGTGTTCAAAGGTTATGCATCAGCTAAGTTTTCTTAACCTGCATCATTTTTTCTTATCTCTTTACATGAGCGTCTTCAAAATCATAGATATTAGCGGAAGGAGACTCATGCCTTGAATAAAGCTCTGCAAAGCTGCTCTGCTTATGACTTCATTATTTACGGTACACTGTACCTATTGTATGGTACAGGGGTGAGCACCTAGTGGCTCCCTTGTGAAGTATCTACGATTCAACAACAAATAAGCTAGGATTTGTCAACAAAAGTATTTAGTAATGCCATTTACTTCAGAAACATGCAAGTCAATTTGTAAACCAAATTACAATCGTGACCTTCCTTCGTCATTCTTGACACTTGCAAAAACATGCAATTCCAGCTCTGCGAGATCATGCTCGATTTTATCAGCCGCCAATGCTGGGTTTTCTAGCACCAGCAAATGGGAATTGCCTTCCATCGGTTCTTTGATCGTATAGATATGAGGAAACTTTTTCTGTATCATCTCGAACCTATCATGGAACCATAACTTGGAGCGACTTCCCCAATGAAAAGTAACGGAACACTGCGGCTGCTGCAGCTCCCTGTCGGTGAACCACAATGGCTTTTGGCAGAAAAATGAAGCCTCAATTATCGGGTGACACGCCAAAGTGACGGTTCCATCATCTTTTTCCACCAAACCGCCCCGTAGGTACGCTGCGAGTGTTTCACGATCCCACTTTGCAAAGTTTCGCAAATTGAAAAAATGTTTCTCAGCTGCTGCACGAGAAGACCAGGATGCCATTCGTTGCAGTGTAAGGGCCACCATAAAGTCGATAGAGCGGTTGGTTTCGGGTGAATGCTGAACGAAGACAGGTTCGAATAGAATGAGACTATCAAAGGTGCCAGGATGAGCTACTTCCGTGGCCCAGAGACCTGCTGCTCCCATTGAATGACCCACACCAATAAGTTTGTGTTGCCTCTTGCCTGTCATGTCATCAGTTGCGACTTCTTCCTTCCATGCATTCACTTGTTCCTGCACAGCACTAGCCGCCCATCCGACGAGATCGTGTTTCTCATTCCACACACGAGGCGCTGTCGGGTCACTAAGGTCTACATTAAAGTACTTAACCGCGGATGGGTCGTGGATTTTGCCATGGTACGGAAAGTCAAATGTGATAAAATCCATTGGAATGGCTTGACAAATCAGCGAGTCCTTTAGGCGACGCGTAATCGGATCCCACGTATCCTTGCAAAACCCGCCACCATGAGCGAATAACAACGTCACCTTCGTATTTAAAAGCATATTGTAGTTGCTGTAGCGAATGGAAGAGTGAATGAGCGATGCAGGCAAAATCACCGATCAAATTTCCTGCTTTAAGCGGCGGACGTTCTGTTTCCTAACATATCTGGTCTATGTAATGCTGACGTCAACAGAACTTGGCTAATGCTGACGTCAACAGAACTTGAAAAGATGACGCGAGACGATAATTGAACACTCAGCGCTGACCCATGTGCCATAATGCAGGTACAACATACCGTAATGAATGAAGTCATATTGGACCGTCATTTTTATCCGTCTTTGCAGCAAGCAACGATTTCACCTCAAAAGCTGACAATATCTTCTCTGCATTGATCTAATTCTCCAGGTATTCAAATGATGGACTTATGTAGGAAAATGCCACCTACTGACAACCGGTGTATACGTGACTGGTATATTGGTGTGCTAGTACTAGTATACCGGGAGGTGCCCAATTGTTGGTCCCTTAGTAAAAGATAAAGTGTAGTAAAATGTAGTCTAATTAGTCCTAACTGTTAGCTACTATAAACAGAGTAAATCTAGAATGTAAAAGCGGCTTCCTGGTTCACAACACTTGGTAGTATCTAGTTTCTTCGTTTGAGGCCGTAATTCGTTTGAGGCCGTAATCTGGTGCTGGTTCTTGGCCAAAAAAAGCAATGTAAACTGATTTGCTGTCGGATCCCGTCCTCACGCGTCGAAACTGATCGTCTCTCAAAAGCTGCCACCGAGTCGAGTTGAGCACGACAATGTTTCCATAAGAATTCTAAGTGCTCATAGGCGTTTTTACCAACCCTTGAAAAACAACTTGGTTGCGAAGTTGAAAAGCCATGCTGTGGCTATACCACATATCCCTTTCCAGATACGATCAAAAACCTGACCGTATGAATAATCATACCGACCATGCCGCGCTATCATCGCCTCTTCAATATGTTTCCCTATGGGAGGGATAGTAGTAAAAGATAAAGTGTATTAAGAAAGGAAGTGGCAACTGGAAATGACAAAAATTGTACAATCCCATCAAAATGCCGCGGCCGCTATCAGCACACACCATATGCATACCTCCAATCTCACGTCCACATAGCTCCCAAAGCATCATTTAAATTATCAATAAAGTTTTACTTCAGTCTAATCATTTTTCGTAGTTCCTGGCATCCAATGTCTTGGTCAATAAGTCAGCTACCATGTCCTTGCTTATAACATCTCCGGCTGCACTTTTCCTTTTTTCGCATAATCTTTCAGGAATTTCAGCTTGGCGTCGATATGTTTCGCCTCGCGGCGCTCGCTTCCTTCTTTTTTAACTGCTTTATGGCAGCCTGATTGTCAATTTCTAACACAACCGGCGTCTTTGTTTTCAATCCAATTTCTCGAAAGCTCTTTAATTCCTAGCGCCTCCCTTCCACCTACTTCCGGAGCCACAAACTCTGCTTCGGCCGTCGACAATGTCATAGAAGTCTGGTTTTTACAATTCCACACGATAATCACACCATTATCGTAAATAACCGCCGCACTCACACTTTTCCGGTTTTCTTAGTCTGCTACGTACAAACGGCATCCGTGTGGCTTGTTATGCGCATAAGTTTTCATTGTGTTTCACCAGCATTTCAACTACTTCGAACCCTTCAAATATTTCGCAAATCGTTTTGCCATCTTGAAATCCAAGCGTGTTTGTGCATTGGTGCGCCATGTCACTCGATGGACTTATAAAGCGATATCCGGTCGTGTACATCTGGATATCCAATGCAGGGTTGCCCACAATTGACTGAAATCTTTTATTATCGGTCCACCTGTTGTGGACCGCTCAGCAATTCATCCAGTTTTAGACATATCCACCTCGGCAATCGGCGTTCTTACGCTGTTTGCTTCAATTTTTTTTTTAATCCACGCTTCTCCAACATTTCAGCAATCGCACATTCCTGGTCAATCATGTAACCCACGCTTGGGTCTCCTTCAATTCTCATGCCTAGGAACTTTTCAATGTTTCCTAGGTCTTTTATTTCCAGACCTTGCATCTGCGAGAAGAAGTCGTCAGCGAAACGTTCTACTCTCCCCGTCACCAATATATCATCGACGTTAACTCCAACCGTTCCATCTTGATTTTCACGCACAAAAATACATGCATTGTTTAAACTCCATTTTTAGCAGAGTTGTGGTGGAGCCGATTTCCAATTCCAAGACTGATGTTCTAGGCGGAACTTGGATTCCCACTGGCCCGGAGGACCATTTATCGGAGGGGGTGTTTAGCGAAAATTGGTCGATATCTTGATCGGACAAGTCACCACTAGAATGACTGGCCTGATCCTCCCGGTCTTCCGACTGGTCACCATGTACGATCCATTTTTGATCTCATCTCACTTTGGGTAGCCATTGGCTCACGATGGTTGCACTCAATCAGGTGGATTCTAGATGAAACTGATTTTCCCGATCAGGTCGGGGGAAGTGACTTCTTCAAGACAGGGGTGTTCTCCGGTAGAATATTCACCGGAGGACGGATTGGGGGTGATACATTATATAAAGTACCGTATAGGCGGGTCGGGAAATTCAACCGACCGGACCTGCCATTAACGAGAGATAACCAATAACAACTTAGCATTCCGTACATCACGATATAATCACGATCTTCCACTTAGTTATCTCCACAAACCTTTCCGATTCAATAACGTTCGAAACACGTGGACGCGAGGGGTGAGAATAGAATAATCCAGTACAATCCCGTCGGGGACTTCCAGTGAGCCAAAGTGCGCATATGCGCGTCTCAACCAGGAATAAGCTAAGCTACAGGGGGCCTTGTTAACCCTGTGCTCCCAATAACCGCCGACACGTAGCGGAGCGACTCTTTGTTTTTGGGGGTAAATTCAATCCTGTTATTTCATACTAAGTGTACCGTATGTGACTTACACAATATTCCGATCTTGATCATCCCATCTCATGATTGGCCGATATCGTCTTCAACCAGTCTTTATAATAACCTGACCATACTTGCCGCAATTATAATCCTTAACAGTCGGGTCACCTCTCCTGACCCCGGGCTTGACCTTGGAGCCGACTTCGCCCCCATATGGGACCTTTCCAAACGACTCACGCTACATATTCTGGTACCCATCAATCTCTTTCAGCTTCACTAGGGTTGGTCAGTGTCCCCTATCGACCGGAACCTCCAGAGTTCCGAATCAGCGAGGTTAATAGGTCGTTCATAGCAATTAACCAGTCTGACCACTCGAAACATCCATGCCAAGCCATAATACTATTCGAATACATAGCCAAACCACACTCCATGAGTTGATCCAGATGCAATCTGGATCCGTTGATGCATTCCAACAGATATCTGACTCTTTGGTCGACCTGGTCTGACACTTAACAATCCATGGGCTGTCTCATGACTTAACGCATCCACTCCAACCGAATAGCCCACGATCTGGTGACTTCCATATTTTTCCTCATATTCTCCACTTGACTCCGTTGTCACGTGAACTTTTTGGTTGGGTCGATTTGTCCCACATACCAACTGTCACTTCCTGGCCATTTGTAATGTCTGGTCTCGAGGCCATCCAATCAGCGCAACGGTGTGGACCACTATATCTAAATCTTTAAAATCTGCTTCACCACAGCCGCCCCTGAGCCCGATCGCAGCCGCACAACGGCAGCGTTCCAACTCACCTGATATCAGCGTTTTCCGGCTCACTAGCATGACTGGTCCAGCTCCGTCTCCTGGTTCCGCAACGGCTCCTTCTTCGCTCCCGCTCAGCATACGTCCGGCTTTTTTGGTGACTGCGGTCACAACATCTACTGCCGATCTTCGTCCAATCCCGATAGTTACCTGTTCTACCTCGGGTCGGTCTCTTCATCACCTTTATCAACTGTCACTTTTGGTTGAGGGGATCGGCCCACTTGCTTTGGGTACAGCGGAGACCGGTCGTCTACAAGAGGATCTACATGACATGGTCAATGAGCTGATTTCGCTGTCAGCGACCGGTCAGACACTTCGGGCTCTACTTGCTGCCAAGCGCGTCAAACTCGAGCGACGAACGCGTGATATCGAATACCTTCAGTAGGTAGCCCACCTGGCCGCAGTCGCTGAGTGTCAGGCCTGCGGTTCTGCTAATTTGCTTGAAGCGTTAAGTAAGGACTACGACCGACTCAACGATGTTCACGTCGGTCTGGTTCAGATTCGGTCAGAAATGGAAGACAAGATTTAAACTCTTACTGCCGAATAGGATCGTTTGTCCGCTGCAGTCGACCTCGCGTAAACGCTGGCGCCAGAAGAGGTTGCGCACGCCAATAAAGTCAGTTCTCCGCAATCTACTACCCAAGTATTTTTGTGCTACCGTCCACGATAAAGGTACACATTAGTCCACATTCCGCTGATCTTCTCATGAGTAACTGATCGTCTTTTCTTTTATTCAGATCAGCAGATTGAAAGCCGCTAGAATTCGATGGCCTTATGATGAGTCGTTTTAAGCAACTTGAAGCTCACCACCGGGGTCATGACCGACTGGTACAGGAGAGGCACTCGTGATTCAGGAAGTGGGCCGCCTTGAAGAGCATCTCCATCATACCCAGGAGCAAGTCGACTTGCTTTCGACTCACCTCTCCAGTTCGCGGGCCGACCGATCCCGGTTGCAAAAACGCCTGCATTGCTCCTGGAAGGAAGTTGGAAACTGCCGGCAGGAGCTGACACTTGATCAGGTCAAGCTTGAAAGCCGGAAGTTGGAAGAATACAACTGGACTTTCCGACTTACTAAGACGCAGATCGAGCTGTAACAAGTTGGGAAAAAGTGGGAAAGTCTGAGTGTCGACTCGACTTCACTGCAACAAACGCTGGACAATCTGCCTGGGTTGGCCGGGCTCCTCACTTCTCAGCCAGGTGAATTTTCCGGTCAGAGCTCGGATTGGAGTCGATCTCCACCCAGTTCTCCACGGACCACCCGGTTGCTGATTGATGCCAGACCTGGCTCCGACCGACCAACGAGCTCTGGCTTCTCCCACTTCGGTCAGTCCTCCGGACGATACAGGTAAGTGGCTTGCGTTGTCCTCCCCTACCACCATGGCGGTCTCATTGGTTCATTAACTCCTGCAAAGCGTCAGCGGTTAGCGGGTACTAGACTGGTTATCCGATTCGGATTCCGGTGGTCCGCTGACATTGAGGAACCGGCCTAGACCTCTCTGGCCAAGTCAAGGACCATCGGGCGATGCACTTCAAAACCGGGGTCGGCGAACCGGGTTTTGTCAGATGATCAGGTGGCTGACCTATAGCTCTCTGACGATGAAGCCAGGGTTGATTAAGAAAAGAAACGACCTGCTCCTGATGGGAGAATCGGTTATCCAACGGCCGCCCCCAATCCGCCAGTCAGTCTACGCTTCAGTCAGGTTCTGGTCCGACTTCTATTCCCGGGTCGACTCCATTTCAGGCAGCGCTCGGATCAGCTTTTCCCGTTCCGATTTTGCCTTAGTCAGACGCCGATTTTGTCCCAACTGGTCCATTCGCGGAGCGCTGGTACAATGGGGTTGTCGAGATGAGTCCAGCTTAGAAAGAGGCCCGTAAGCCTTGGGCCCCCAACCAGTTATGGGTATTCACTCCGGCAGTCTTGAAACCGAAAAGGAGATTAGCTCTCCGACGTTTTTGTCGACCTGGTCAGCGGCTCTTCCCGGCTAGGTCACCAATGCTTCCGAAGTACAACTGGAACCCGAGTCTGATTACGTCTTTTGCTCTAGTAATTCTGTTTGATTCCAAGCCTTGGGGAGTCCTGTTGATCCCCATGACCCTGTTGCGTTTCCCATCTCTGCCATGTTTCGATGCGTTATAAGCGAGATTGGACAAGTTTGCCGCAGAAAATTCTATGACGATATGAGATTCGATCTGCTACCCATATCCAAGAATATGCGCAATGATGAGTAGATGGCGCTGTATCATGGTGCACGCAAGCGTCGTCGAAATCGGGCCAGTTCTGCTTGGGATTCGATCTGTGATTACGTATATCGTCCAAGGAGTGTGACCTCGATGTCTTTTGTTTCCCTTCTGTGCTAAATCTACCCATTCGTTGGGTTGAAATTAAGGGGTTGCTGCCTGCTACCGGGGACTGGTATCCCGGATGTGGATGCCAGTCTCCAGTTGGAACACTTTAAAATGCGCTGGCCGCGGTCGATCTCTAAGACACATGCTAAAACCAGTACCGCAACGATCCCTCGAGCCACCCTGGACTTCAAGCTCCCCGCCTGCACCACAGGAATGGGGTTTAGGCATCGTGATATACGGTCGCTTCCGTTCATTTTTCATTTCTTATTCATCAATATACATATTTTGCCCGCTATTCTCCATTTCTTTTTCATATTCCATTTCAACCTTCGTCACTGGTTCATCCTGCATACATGTAAATATCACGAAAATATATAATCGACCAATTCCAACCGGGTCGGTCCTGATCGAGTCGACTTCGGCCGGATCGGCTCCGACCAGTTGGTCGGTCGGAAAATGCCTGTCGGCTGACCCTACCGAACGAATTACAAATACAACTATCTTTTCGACGTCTGTACGGTGTCCGTACACAGATGGTTAAGAGGAGTAAGTACAGAAATAATCCGGTGGCCCGATCGGTCGATGTAATGATTTGATCGACTGATCGGCAACAGAAATTATGGCAGACTCGTGGCGAACGATGGGTCTCGTCTTTTGTCAAAGGGATCGGTAATCGAGCTATTTTAGAGTTACTAATAATTCCGATCGGTCGTTGATCGTTCATGAAGACATAGCCATAGGGATGTGATTAGCTGAAAGCAAAGTACTCCGATACATGGGGTACGTTTCGATTAAGTCATGTAGATATACCGAATTGCAGTATCTGGTATACCAGACCACTACCGACCTGATCAGTAACGAGGAGTCTGTAGGCGAAGATACATCACCTTTGGTAGAGAAGCAGGGATATTCCACTCCTACTAAGTTACTGGCCAGGGAATCATCAAAAAAGGTCGACTAGTAAAAATGATGTCGAAGAAGGTCCGAAGATCTTGAATGTTGTCATGGTCGGACCACGAGTGACGACCGATCTGAATGATGATGGTAATGATGATATTCCAACGTCGACCTGATCACCGATGAAAACACTGTCAAAGTCGATCCGCTAGAGGAAATTGAACGAAAGGGATCCGTGATGGTTATTGGAAACGAAGTGAAATCAGAAGCGGACCAGAAGACGGATGACTTGTCTAGGGCGACCCAGGGTAAGATCGGACTCGAAGACGGGAGGATGACGAAGTGTGTATCCATGAAGGTAGTTCCTAGTTTATCGACGATATATAAAACCAGATGGCTGTTTTGCCGGAAATGTCACCTAATGTGCCGGAAATCCCCATGGACGACCTATAAGTCGGTAGCCGAGAGGTCAATACCCCCGAACAGATCGATCAGCTCAGAAGGATCATCTGGAAAAGGCGACATTTTTTATCGGAAATGGCACTGACCTACTCCTTTTCGCTTATGGAGCTGTTTGCTACATTGGTGTGGGGGCCGCTAAGCTGATCGCCAACGTTGCCATAGAGTCGCGCCACAATATCGGGAAAAGTTGTCCGACCTGATCAAGGACCTACTAAGTACAAATATTATCCGACCGTCATCATCGCCGTGGGCTTCACCGATCGAGATCGTAATTAAGAAGAATGGAGTATATCAGACTTTGTATCGATTACAGTATGGTCAGTAAGCTTACAAAGCTGATGGGTTATCCGATTCCCTTGATCAATGACTTACTTGAGGATTTGGATAAAAGTCTTACGGTTTTGTTCGCTGGATACAGCTAGTGGTTTCTGGGTCGTATCGATGACCGATCGGGCTCGGGGAATATCGGCTTTTGCTACACCTTTCGGCCTCTTTGAATGGAATCGGATGCTGTTCGGATTTAAAGAACGCTCCCCAGATCTTTCAGAGGTTGATCAATAACGCCCTTTATGGTTACTTCCAAATCAGTACCTATCGGAAAATCACTGAAGTTCATGATGTGTTTACTAAAGGAGAAGTCAATCGGGATCGGAAATCATTAGTGTCAGGAAGGCGATCCTACATAGATGACATTTAGTCACGGCTACATCATGGGATATATTGTGTGACAAGGTTGAACTGCGACTTGATATTTGTGAACGTTGGAATCTGTCGATCAGCGTGGTTAAGAGTTTTTGGGGTCAGCCCAACGTCGCCTATTTAAGTCGTAACGTGTCGATCCAGGGGTTGGAAGCCAACCCAAAAGATCGTGGAGCACTCAGTAACTTACCATTTCCAGATCACTAGGGCCATGCAATATTTTCTTGACAGCCTGAACTATTAGAGTAGGTTCATCGAAGATTTTTCGGTGTGTGCAGCTATATTATACGAATTGAGACAACAGGCTACGAGAGCCCGACCGATTTGAAGCGTTGCCAGTCAAGACTGATCACGAGGCCGGTCGGGAAAAGTCGACCAGCCTCCATCCGGATTAGAAAACAATATGGAGCGTGCTATGGTCGCGTTTAGTATGTTGAAAGTGAAGATGATTACAATTCCGGTCCTGAAATATTTTGGCCCAGACAAAGTCCCGATTGTGATTCCATATGCGAGCAAATAGGCGATTTCGGCTTTCCAGGTCCAAGACCATGATAGGGTATACTGTGCAGGTCACGTTTACAAGTCGGACTTTGAAGCCGAATGAGGTCAATTACGGCATGGTGGACAAAGAAGTATTGATATTGTTACGTATTTTAGATGTCAGCTATTCTATGTTGGTCACCATACCGATTAAGGTATTCTCCAGACGGTCTACTGTGGCTTGGCTACTATAGTCGACTGGAATCGATGGAAGACTGGGACGATGGTCAGCATTGTTGTCGCAGTGGTCTTTGGAAGTTATCAAATGTACCAGGGGCGAGAAAGAAATTTCCGACACCCCTGGCCGCCTTGCCCCGGTGAAGGGCTAGCGGTGGACGAATCTCACAGCCGGGGTCGGTGGAACAGATTTTGCCCGGTGGTCAGGACATCGACTTAAGCTTTCAGATGAGGAGGGAAGGACGACTTGGAAGAAGAAAGACTAGATTCTGAGGAGGAGACATATACACTCCATGGTCTACTAGTCAGGTTTCGCTTCGACCAAGCATTAGTCGTTCTTCTATCACCGGTCCAGCTTCACCTCGGCCGGTCATCAATCCTACCTTCACTGATCCATTTATGGATCTTTGCTTCACCGTATATTGGCGTATGACCGAGGCGGAAATTAAAATGCCGTAAGTATTCGACGTCTACACAGCTGTGGGGACACAACATAGGAGTTTTGAGGATGGAGGACACGTTGGTCGCTCGTCTTTGGTCTCAACCCGGCGATTGGAGCATAGTCGAAAGCGCCTCGTCAGTCTAAGTGAAACCTAGCGCTGATCACGTATCCCACACTGGAAAACATTTTGACCTCCAAAAACCCTGGGAAATTATGTTTACTCCTATGACTAGTTCGTAGGTTTCCTCCCAACAGTGGTTCGACGAGTTGAAAGAAAGGTTGAGCACGTTCGCTGCGGGTCATGCTCTAGCATTTAGGGAGTCGACCCATCATTTGCCTATTTCTACAAAGATGATGAAGGAAGATAAGCGACTGTCTGAAAACCATGGAGCATGCAAGCGTCGGTGAAGTTCGGGCCGGTGAGGCTTGGGTGTTAATTTGCGAGTATGTCGTGGTAGTCATCAAAGCAGGGGAATGCGACCGCTTCGTTTTCTTGTTCCCCTCCGTGCTACATCTGTGTGTTCGCCGGAATGAATGGAAGAGTTTGAAGCCAGATGCGGGAGATGGTTTCCCGGACACGGATACCGTTCGCCGTCGGTACGCTGCAAGATGCACCGACCGAGGTTGACCTCCAATATCCGTGGCGGAACCAATCCGTCAAGCCATCCTGGACTCCTATTTCCCCGTCTGCACCGTAAGTATGGACTTAACTGTCGTGATAGCCGGTCGATCTCCATTAACCTTTCACTTCTAATTAATCCATACATATCAACTGACGCTCCAAATTCTTCCTTTCCACAATCCGTGACTCCACTTCGGTATTCATCACTGGTATGGTCTGTTTATATGCAAACATAACACCTACAACAAAATATAATCCATCGATTCTGGCGGGGTCGATAATGACTAGATAGTCATTCGGCAAACGCTTCCTAACCAGGACTATTGGAATTCCCGATCATCTTCCTCTTGGGTTTTCATGGCATTGAACCTGTTACGACTTATACGTTTAAACGTTCGAATTCTCGCATCAATTCTCCACAATTCAGATCCCGTTCATCGATCCAAGTAGGGTCATGATATCCTTTCCAGCGTACTAGAAACTCGCGATTCTGGTTTTTCATGCTTGACGATAATCTTCTCTATCTCGTACTCGTCTTGATCGAGCGGTCTTTCCCAGCTCTCCTCCAGCGAAAATGCTTCATCGAAACCGAACCTTGGTCTGTCTTCTGCCGAACTTGGTATCTTCGGTCAATAGAGAACTTCCCTCACTAACTTCGGTTTTGATATATCAACGATTGGGAATTTTCCGTAATCGGTACCTGCCGTGATCAGACGAACAGCAGGGTCACCTATCAACTCATCGACACGGAAAGGTCCGTGCCACATATGGGCATGTGGTGTACTCGCTCTCGGAAATTCTTTCCGACGTGCGAGCACCCCCGAGTGGGCCAGAAGTCTGATGTCGGACGACCATCCAGGTTTTGGTCTAGGTCAGCATCGGGCTGGCTGGAACGGTCACTTCTACCGCCTTGGCTGTGACGACTGGGATGATCTGTCTCTTGAAATGCCACCTTGTGTACCCGTCACCACTGTCGGTAACGCTCTTCTGGTTGACCCTTGGATGGAATATTAGGATGCCCAGTTTTGGGTAGCGGGGCGAGGGTTAGGACTAGGGTTTTCCTGGGCAGAAACCTTCATCCGAAGCGGACTGATATTATACATGCCGCAATGCTGGATCAAGATTACGCAATCGGCCAACCAAAGACAATAAGAGGGTTACTCCAATCTTATGTATAGACGAGAGCGCCAAACAATAGTCCACAATCTTCCACGGTAAACCAAAACTTCGCCTTCCCTTCGAATACAGTAATACCGTGTTCCAAACACGGGTGACTTGAGTGAGTATACTGTTACCAAATGACCCCGGACAGGGGGTGGGCCTCTTGTGACCTTCCCCGGGAAAACTAATAAAAACTAGATGGAACCTTGTTAGCTCTCTGCTGTGAAATAATAGTGACTTGTGTCTTAGAAAGAGACATGTATACTGATTTTATCCCTAAATCCAATATGAAGCTATAGTGTACCTTACCCAAATATGGTGGCCGGTCTCCCGTGTACCTTACCTAATATATAGCGTCCGACCTGGCCGGTTGCTCGTGTACCATACCCAAAATATAGCGATTGACCTGGCCGGTTGCTCGTGTACTTCACACCGAATAGAGTAGCATGCTAATTATCTTCAACATCTTCCTCTTGGCCACCCGATTGACTAACAATGCCTCATCCGGCTACCACAGGGTTCTAACATCCCTGGAGCCTCACATACGTCCCTTGACTACCTGCATTCACCATCGGCCAACTTTATAGAGCCGCTCGATCCTGCCGGTCAATCCCGGGCAGCACGGCTGACCTGACTTAGCACGACTGAAATCTGACTTAACTTCGCTGCCACACTCCCTGTTAGTCCGTATATGTATCCTTGTCTTCATTTTACATCCATGTGCCGGTCCAGCACCACTGAGTTCTCCCGTACGCCCTTCGCAGCCATCGTAGCTAATTCCGATTGGTTTGCAATTTCAACCAATCCGATTGGTAGGCTTATCCTTCATCTGTCAGTTAATCAATACAGGAGCCCCTTCACCACAGCCGCCCTTGAGCCTTGTCGCAGCTACACAGCGGTTGAGGAACGATCGTACTACTATTTTTGCCGCAGTAGCTAAAGACATGTCACCGTGATGCGGGGAAAATGTCGGCCGGTCAACCAAAGCAAGCCTGACCACCCGTTGGATGCTTAACAAGGTCCCGGGCGCAGTCCAGGGCAGCTGGAGGTGTCCAGCCTGAAGAGCCAAATTGTTGCCCTGACTGCTCAGGTGAACAACCTAGAAAAGGCGAAGACTAAACTGACGTTGGCTGCGGAGATGGCGAATCCTCGTGCCGATGAGGCTTGTTCTCGGGAGTTGCTTACCGCTCTAGGTCTCAGGGTCGAGTTATCGTATCTGACCTAACACGCGAACGGGACCGTTACAAGTTCCTATTAGAATCCATCGACTTCCTACGATTTTCTTACTCCATTCACCAAACACATGTCGGGTCTCGGGGGGCGTGATGTGAACCCATTGCCGACCGTTCCCCTCAGGCCTTCTAGGCCCCCAGTAGGTTGCCTAAGTGCACGATCTTCGGGTCTCGGACGTCGATCAACCCGAAGAATCAGATACCGCTCTGACTGCCCAGGCCGTTGCCTTGAAACAGGCAAAGACTGAGCTGACGTAAGCGGCTGAACTGGAAAACCGTCAAGCGGATGAGGCCAGTGCCCGGGAGCTGCTTGCTACTCTAGGATACCAGGGTCAAATCGCTTAATTGGAAAACGAGATAGCTGACCTTGCACGTGAGCGTTACTGATACCAGTTACTGTCCGAGTCCATCGACTCCCTTCTCATCGTGCATAAGAAAATCGTCTCCACCTCGGAGTCCCAACTTAAGTGCAGCCATTCTTGTCTCAGTTTGCTAACTCCTTGTGTCCTGCGCAGGAACCCATATCTTGTATATTCGTACCTTGCTGGTCGAGTCTTCCCATGCTCGGAAAACAGCCAAGCGGTACGTCCACATCTCTCAGCAATTGAAAGTATCGCAAATAGATTTGGACCAGCCGGAGGGATTTAGGATCCGCCTCTTGCGAAAGCTGAAGAGGCGTCAGAAGCTTTTGCTACGGATCACTTCCAGGCTGCCCGGCCACAAATACCAAATCCAACAATACTAGGAATTGTATGCCAAAGTCCAAGCAAACGTGGTTCAATCCAAGGAAGTGTTCTCCGATCTCCTGGAACAGCGAACAGACACCTTGTCTGCGATAGATACTTCCTGGAACTGGTTGGCAGAAGCGACTGCTAGGGTGGCACATCTGATGCAGGGGCCCGCGTCTATCTGTCGCGCCATCCGGCATCTCCTCGACTTGGCCTGCCTTCGGGGCTTTGATTCCGATTCCACAGACCCGTTCTTGCCGTTGCCTGCTGACTCTGGCACCAGCGTCGAAACCGCCGAAGAGCCTTGTCCGCCACTGACAAGCTGGTGACTGCAGATATGCTAGTCCAGTTAGTCCAGCTACGGAAAACTTTTCAGCTGCCGACGAGAAGGAGAAATCCGGTTTAATGAAGACGACGAGGTCACCCCCGAGGACTTCGAAAGGTCACCCTGTCTGGACATCTTCGAGTTTGACGAGCAGATCTCGGACTTGGACGGGTCGGAGGAGCCAGCCGAAGGGTCTCATCTCCTTTGTTTCCCCGTCGGGAAGTCTTGAGCCCTTATGGCTTCCCACGTGTCTGGCCAGCCAGCAAATCGTAGCCTAGCAGAAGTCTTCGGTAATCGGCCTCATTCACGGTTATGCTGGGTGTAAAATCGGAAGCGATAGCCGCCACTTCCCACTCGGGCAGCTTACACAGGATGGCGCTGTAAGCACCCACTCCCTTCTTGACACTAGCTGCTCGAAACCCAACACCATTAATTCATCTGCCGGACCGACGGGAGTATGATACACTGCCGTGGATGCTTCCGGGGTGCTATTGCTATCAAAGCCTCTACCACCTCTGCTTTTGGAGTGATGCCGACCGCTTATGTCCCCCGTATCTCTTCTTCTCCTTTAGTACATTTTATCACTTCCAGCGACCGCTGGGACAATAGTGCAGCCCCTCCTCTGCCCAGCCGATCATCAATTCCATTCGCAGTAAGAAGCCAGGACAAGGTTGATCGCCTCGAAAACATCTTAATCGACCGAGACACCAGCATTGTATAGCACACATCCAGGATCCGTAGCAGGGCCAAAACTTTCTTGTCAACCGGCCCATTGTTCACTTTGTTAGTCTTTAGGATTCGGCTGGTGAACACTACAGGACAATATACATCATCCTAGGCTTGTACCAAGGCAGCTGAGATGGTCCACTTGTTAGCATAGATGATGACCACTGGTATCAAAGTGTTTCAGAACCGGTGTGGACGCCAATTTCGCGTTCAGCATCCTAAATACCAGTCATATGGTCATCAGACCTGACCGGATTTGGGTCAGCAAGCTGGACGCCAGCTGGGGCTGGCGATTCCACCTTCTCATTGGCTAAAATAGCTGACCCGGCCGGCATTGCCTCCTGCTGGTCCTGCTCTCGCAACTTATGGTAGTTCACATCCCGCAGCTCATACAGTACTGCCGCGTAGATTGCAAAGTCTTCGATGAAACGGCTGTAGTGGTTCAGTCTGCCTAAAAAGAATTGCATAGCCTTCAATGACCGCGGGAAGGGTAAATTACTTAGAGACTCCAAATCTTACGGATTTGCTTTCAATCCAGCAATCGAGACTTGGTGACCTAGGTAGGTCACCTTACTCTTTCCCCAGAAACCTTTTACCCTACAAATCAAGAGATTCCTCTTTTCACACGTAACCAATATTTGATCCACTTTATCACTCAACGAATTCCACAAAGTGGGCGTCACAAAGATATCATCGATGTAAGACCGCCACCCTAAACCCGAGGGGTTATGGGCAGTGTCAGGGTCACCTTCGGTGAATACGTCATCGATCCGGGCGGGGTCCTTGTCTGCCTTGATCTTGAAATCCCCATAAGATGCGTTATCTATAAGCCGCTGGTATATCTGCGGGGCAAATTTAAGGCCAAACGGCATCCGGTTCCACTCGAACAACCCGAAAGAGGTATTAAACGCAGAAATTTCCCGTGCACGGTCATTCATAGAAACAACCCAAAATCCACAAGACATATTCAGCGAGCAACACCACAAAACTTTATCCAGGTCCTCTGTAAATCGTTGAAGAGCGGCATCGGGTAAAACTATCAGCTTAGTTAGCTAGTTTATCAGCCGTTAATCAATACACAACCGTATGCCAACCCCATTTTTCTTTATATTAATTATGATGGGTGATGCCCATGACGAGGTGGATGGCTGGATGATCTTTGTGGACAGCAGTCCTTTGATGAGTTCCGACAACTTCTCCCGATACTGGGGAGCAACCCTTCGGCACCTTTGCGCTACCGGCTTCGCATTACCCACATCGATGTCGCACACCGCCCCATGGGCAGCTGGGGGTAGCGCATTACCCTGGTCGATCAGCAGATGTCTCCTTTTCCATATGATATTCTTCAACCTGCTGATCTCTTCTGGAGTGTTCACGTCTGGGTCGTCCACTTGTAGATTCTCCATAGTAACCGCTGGAGAACAGGGAGTCACCTCAGGCAACACTGCCATCTGGTCCTTCAGACATACAGGTCGCCTCCTTCGTGAATGCAAACCTGGTCGACCTGAGTCTCGCTCCTAGCCAATGCTTTGTCTTCTTCAGAAGGGGTCTCTTTTGAGTCAGCTGCACCATCCACCTCCGACGCCCCAACAATGTCATCCAAAAGGGGTTCTATCCAGCTGCATCCAGGTTGACCTAGTTTCTCGTCCAGGTCGGTTTCGGCTAATTCCGAATCCGGGTCTGGATTTTTTTCGTCCAGGTCGGCATCTGCTAATTCCAAATCATCCTCCTGGCCTAGCTGACCAGCGTCGGACGTCGCTGGATTTGTTACCCCGACCTGCTCACTTCTTGGCCAATCGGTTCGTTTTTCGTGGACGGTGTGGGTAGGACAAGTTCAGCTACTGGTACAGGTGTTCGGTCAGCGCGTCCACCCTGACCCGGCGGCGCCGGCCCCGCTTCAATATTCGAGAAGGTGTCTGGTACTCCGGCCGCCACCATAGGTGTCAGATCCTCTTCCACAGACTCTTCTTCACAGACTAGGTCCGTATTCGCTTGGTAGGCCATGTTCGCCACTCGATATAACGCCTTGAGCCAATAGTGACATAACCTGGCCGGCGGGGCACCTTGTATTCGGCCAACCACATCCCAATGATGATATCTTCAACCAAGGTGAGGGGCTGCTCTGATATATTGGTCACTCTAACACAGTTGGGGTGACCTTCTCCCTTGACGAACGATGGCACCCAGAACTCTCCCCTTGTCAACCACAACTTATGCCGCCGGTCGTGCGACCGCACAGTCACCTCCACTGTCAATCCAACTGGAACAGTTACGAACTGACACACCTTAAGAAATTGAGTGTGAGCAGCATATAAAGGCCGCCGGCCAGCCAGCTGGATCTGCAATTCGTCGGGTACAGTCAGTTTGCCGTGAGATAAGTCCAGTCGTATACCATCAGGCACCACGAAATCCACCCCCAAAATTGCATCCTGCCCGGCTAGCCTTCCTACCAAGGCGGTAGAATAGTGTACCAACGACTCAGCCAGGGTGATCTTTACCCTTGTCCTTCCCTGGGTCATGTATGAACTTTCTACAATTCCAATAATTTCTTGTCATTTCGTCTCATCTATTTCACACTTAACCTTACGAGCAAAGGCGGTGTCGATGACGGAAACTTCTGCACCAGAGTCAAAAAGCATAGTGGCCTTCTGGTTATTAATCTTACCATCAGCCTTGGCCTGCTTGAACCACTTATCAGGCGAATGGTACCTCCAGTAGCCCCGTGATTCACCGGGTAATAAATTCAACTCCATACCCACTTCAGATCAAAAATATTCATCCATTCGTATACTGGCCACCAAGTAAGGGTCGTCTTTGCTGCCCGGGGATCGGATGAGGTAATCGTCAAACTTACATGTATTGTCGGTTACGCTTTGCTTTGCTTCTCGATTATCCTTCTTACCGACAAATGCATATATACTAACACGAGACCGCTCGGCTCGTACCCGATTCCAACCTTGATCAAGAAGGGGTTTAAACTACTATCCCTCCCAGATCGTTAATATGTACGTGGACTGTGACCTCTATTTATCACTGTGTTTCATCCGTCCGCGCGCCATCGATTTGACAATGGCACGATGTCCACTCAAATGTGTCACACAGATTTTTTTTATCCCTTACCCAAAACTGATCGAGTGTGATTGACTAAGAGTTTGTGTTGGTTATAACAATTTGTATGGTATGACAAATGTTATTCGATAAATACATTAGGTTTTGGAATAAAACCCATGCGTAACCTCATAACCAGTAGAAATTACCCTAATTACCTAGTAGTAAAATGTAGTCTAATTAACTAGCTACTATAAACATAGAAAATCTAGTATGCAAACTAGGCTCAGCTAATGGATGGCATAAGTCCTGACCCGCTTCTCTTGAATTGTCCTGATTGCGTCAAGGTTAGTTGTGATCTGGTGCTGGTCCCTGGTCGTATAAGCATTTTAAACTAATTTGTAGTCGGATCCCGTCCTCCCTCGTCGATTGTTTCTCGATAGCTGCTACCGAATCTAGTTGAGCTCTGCATTGTTTCCAGATAAATTCTAGACGTTCGAAAGGCGTTCTTGGTCAGCCCTTGGAAGACAACTTGGTTTTGTAGCTGCCAAGGTCAAGCTATGGCTATTCCACGGACACCTGCCCATATCCGTTCAAAGACTCGGACATATAAGTTGTCATACCATCCATAATTTGACATCATCGCCTGTTTTAAATTCCTAACGGAGGGGCCTCTTTCTTGGTGACAGCATGCATATAAACCCCCACCTACTCCTCTCCTAAAGCAGTCCCCAGCCAGTGCCGCAGTAATCTGGTCCAAAAGGCCCGGGCTCGCTTACACTCCCAGAATTTATGAAATATGTCCGAGGTCCTGCCAGCACAGTTTTCGTCTAAAATGCATCTTGGACTCGTCACTCCTCGCTAGTAGAAAGTGTTTAATTGCATAGTCACGGCCCTATAGAGGACCCATACCTGATAATCAGTTAAAACATTATCGTGCTCCCATACCTGTGTTGGCTCGATATCTTGAAGACTGACCCACCAACGATTCTGTTCACATCGACGTTTCCACTTCGATAGGAGCTTACTTACTTGGGAGACAACAGCCTTATAATATAACCTCCTAAAAGACCGTCGCATTTTATACGAGATTTTTCATCCAGGTGTAGTGTCATCCATCTCCTACCTATATAGTGCAAGTCAGGGTGTGGACGAAATACTATTTGACTCTGCATGAGCTCCGCCTCGATGTCCTTCTCGATGTGATCACTAGAAGCTTTCTTCCAGCATATGCCATCTGGCAATTGCGTCACCAGAAGTCGCCCCTTTTCCGTCATTGATTCATTTTACCTGACCTGGGCCTATCAGTGTCCATCTATAATCCATCATTTTTCCGGCCCTCGGTACAGTGATAGATCTGGTGAGTTACCCAAGTAATGACCTATCTCTACCCGTCGGGAAGCCAACACGATAGCACTAAGCCAACGTCCCACCTTTACTCGTGTATGCGTGAATCCATTGATCCCAATTACCTGCCATGCAAAGGTGGACAATTTTAGTCCTTTGATTCGCAAATCCCGAATGGCCATCACAGGTATTCTATCAAATTTTCGAGGTTATAATTCCGGCACTCGTAAATCAGGAATCCACGGATTCGCCGCCCATGAATATGTCCCCCAAAAGGGGAGTAAATGCTCTGGAAGAATCCCGTGATAAGCATGATCGTCAATCGGTATCGAAATTACCAGCCAGTCGCCAATTGTCGCACTATGTGAGGATCACTCCATTTATCTGACATTGCTGTAATACAGGCTGCCAAGTGGAGGCGTGTATAGTGATCAATACCAGTCCGTTGTACCTGGTCTGGGCCGATCCATCCCGATAATTCTTTCCTAATGCCACCCGAAGTCCCTCGTGGGAGGTCCTCAACTGCACGCAATATTTTCTGGTCCTTTTTCGGGGATAAACCCGGACGACCTTCGTTTCCTTGCGCTAGATCCATTGCTTCAAACCATGCCTGTTGATAGACATCTGGGGCTGCAATAAGCCATTGAAAAGCAAGTTTTAGACGTTGTGTCTTGATGTCCACTGGAATGGAGATAATACCTGTTTACGTGAGGCGTTTACCGGGAATTTTTATCCGATAATAGAGGCTTTCAGACAGCCCGCGTTCAATTTACGGTGGAGTGGACCACAACTCTCTCTTTGCTTCGTACCGAATTTTGAGTTTCGGAAAAACGGTGGGAGTGGGTTTTCCAACGTGCATGGGAACTTCCACTTTCCAGTACAAAAGTTCTCCAAGCTGTACAAGTCATCTATAAGCAAAGGGAAATTGTAAGCTTAGCTGCATTTGAGTAAAGAGTGGATTTTGTTTTATTCGAAGGGTCTGCATGTCTGTTCGTGATACTATGTCCATTTCGTTCAAGGAAGTATTCATAATTGTATGAGTCAAAACAGAGCAGATGAAAATCCCACTTCACTACGAAGCGAGGGCAAAATCATAAAGCAGGAGGCTAAAAAATTCGAGAGTGAGCAAACCCATCGACAAGATTAAGCGCTAGAGGTGAAAAAATCAAATTACCACGTCCGAAATTGACAAAAGTGATTTGAATCAGCCTGATAGCACGATCAGCTTGTCGTCATCAGCAATAGGTGAAATGTTTGATTGTCAAGATGAGGAAAATTTCGCTGCGATTCCCATTGCAACAACTGAACGATATTTTACGAAAAACGAGATCAGTGGTCATTTCCACCAGAACGAGGCACCACCCAAGACAGCATTCTTTGCTTCAAACACGCACTAGATATCGATCATTACTGGCTGATACGCTACCAAACCTTTGTGAAGGTGCAAACAATGCTGACAATGGCAGATTCTGGACCATTTTCCTGTGTGACGGCGAGAAAGCTTATGTGGTCATGACTTTGGGAATTGTAACCGGCTGGTGCAGGATGGACGCACTAAATCTACCCAAAGATTATAACATGATTCCGGATGGTGACACCGTCGGTTTTTTGTGCCTATACTGCGCAGGATCTAACCGCTCGTGACAGATGTTTTTTGTCCTCTTCAATATCCTTTCCACTACAAAAAGATTTTAGCGAGCAAGATCGATTTGGATGAGCTTAAATCAAGTATTAATTGTGGCATGCTTGTTTCACGTATCACGATGCGTGGCGTGGTAGATCGCTCGTTTTTCGAACTCCACAGCCTCGTCGTCGTTCATATTCCAGCGCCACTTCGTGTCAAGAACGCCGTAAGCGTACGTGGATCCCGAGCCAACACTAAATTTAGGCACCGCTTTGCTCGTAGGAATACGCGAACTCTCATCGTCCGCATAGTAAAGCACGGGCTTGCCATTATCGTAGCCCGTCATCATCATACCAAGGGACATGCCATAACGCTTGTAATAGTTGCACGTATTAGCGATCAGTTTAGTTGCTACACGCGCGGAAATCCGGTGACGATTGCGCAGCTCATACAAGCGGCACTGTACGGCCAAATTTCGCTGCCAGTACTGGCAATCAGCGGCACCTCCTGCCAGCGTCGCCAGGATATACTAATTAATAGGATTAATCTTCTTCATCTGTTGCGAAGCAATGAATGGCCCCATTGTCGAGCGCGAATCCACAGCCACGACGATCCCACAGTCGTAAATGAAAGCCAAAGTAGTACGACTCACAGTACCGAGTTTTGGTCCGTATATTTTTGGTAACGTTGTTCTGACCATCCTCAAAATCCGTTCGCCGGTAGTGAAAAGTCGGTAACTTCTTCACGTTTATTTGGCTACGGGTTTCTGATTTACGGTATGCCCGAAAGCCTCTAATTAATAAAAATTTCCCGAAACGTGACAAAAAAACGGCCAAAGTTGCCAGAGCGGTTGGTGGCTGTGGGAATGGGAAGCTCCATCTCTCGATATTGCTTAAACAGACTACGAAAGGAATAACGGTCGAGGAGAGCGAGAGCGCGTCAGCGCCAGAGCTACCTGCGTGTGAACAGGAGAGCGAGTTTGACGCGGAAGCTATCTACGACGGTGGCCGCAATCGGAGCGTTGAAGCGACGAGAGCGTTGGTACGCGCTTGGCACAAGGAGATCCTGGAAGGACGAGGCCCGGACAAAAAGACCTCCCATGTTAACCATCGCATTCTCGCCGAGTATCAATAGCTAGTGCCAACTTCGACACGCAAGCAAAAAGCTCTAGAGGACAAAATGGGTACATTAGCAACGGCATTTCGGTTCATTGCAGATTTTAATGCGACCCGCGTGCCGGGGAGCACTGGTCGCGGACCTTGTGCCATACTCGATCCGAATGAGAAAATTGAAATACGGTACGAATGGCAAAATTGTATTGGTCCAATGAGTGCACAAACAAACGGTATTTGGATACACAGAATGTCGAACGGTGTTCTCGTCCCAGATCTCGATGGTGATATTTTTTGCATGATGAACTCTTTTCTGGGGAAGAAGCCGGACATTCAGCCACTCCCAACTAGTAAGGCGCCGGCCGGTCGCATCCCCTCTTCCGACGCCTCTCAAAAGATCGCGACACCCGCTGAAGCGAGAGACGCAAGAAAGCGAACCCGTGACGAAGAATTTGACACCGCGATTGGCAAACGCCAAAAAAAGTTTATCGAAGCGCTGCGAGAGTCGTGCAGAGAAAAGCAAGATCGTTGCGACATGCGACACGCTCAAATGCTCAACGTGCTTTGTAGTGTAGTCGCTCTCAGAAAATCTTCCTGAGACGCGAACACCCACGGGGGTCCCAGACGACTGACTATCGGAGGGGGTACTCCGTCAATCCGAGTCATGATCCGATCCGGCATCCGGCCGGCTAGATCGGTCACTTCCATCCGCTTGATCGTGACTGCTCGGATGTTGCATGTTGAAAGCTCACCTTGTGTACCCGTCAGTACTGGGTGGTTTGCTCTCCTGGTGGACCCTAGGGCGAAAAGTGTAAATCCGTCCAATAGGGAGATGAGGTGTAGGACTAGGGGTAGCTCCTGGGCGGGAATCGTCACCGGGGAGCTCGTCTTGCAATATACTTGAACTTTGTTTATTGTGCCGGCTGGACCGAGAATACTCGATCGGCCAGCTAAACAATAAGACACTTGAAGTTTGTATAGTACCGGCTGGACCGAGAATAATCGATCGGCCAGCTAAACCAATAACAATGAAGGGCGAATCCAAATGTGTAAATGAGGCAGATACAACTCCACACTCTTCCACAGAAGGCCAAAATATCACCACTTCCCAATACTTGATACCGTGTTCAAAACACGGGCGACTTGAGGTGAGTATACGAAGACGCCGCGACTCCCGGTCAGGGGACTTCCGGTGGGTTAACTTAACCTTCCCCGGGTAAACCAATAGCAGCAAGAGGGGAACTTGTTAGCCCTCTGCTGTGAACCAATGAAAGCGACTTGTGTCTAAGAAAGCGAAACGTATACTGATTTATCCTATATCCAATACTCCCTTTTGTGTAACCTACCCCAAATAACCCGTCTGACCAGTCATGTGCCATACCCGAAGTAGCCCGGTTAACTCCGACTTTGTGTACCTGCCTGGCCTACCCCAGATGGTACCAACCCGGCCGGTACACCGAGTACCAACCCGGCCGGTACACCGAACCCAGCTGGTACCAACCCGGCCGGTACACCGAGTACCCATCCGGCCGGTACACCGAACCCAGCTGGTACCAGTCCGGCTGGTACATTGTACCCGGCCGGCCCGGCCAGATGGCCATCCATCCGAGCCCCTTGGCCGCTGGCGCTAGCAATTCCTTGGCAGCTTCTTATCCGATCCGGGTGCCTCCTTCATCCACTAGAACACTCATCTTCTTTCAGGCTCCTTTCACTCATACTTTCCGAACAACCCGCCACCAATCTGCCACTCGGCCGTCCAACGTCCGCGGTCTTCCCGTCCGCTTAGCCCGCCTGCCCAACTATCCACGCTCTTTGTCACGTTCGCTCGGCCTGATTCCAAGCCTGACGCCGTCCGGCCGCTTGTAGGTATGCTCGGCGGCGGCTATCCGGTGTCCGCGCCCTTGGTCCGTATTTCTGCCAATCAGAATGCGCCCTTTGGAAACTACTTTACATTACTTCATAAGTCACTTTACCACAGCCGCCCCTGAGTCGCGTCACGGCCGCACACGGTTGAGGCACGATCTCACCCGAACCCAATTGATCTGATACTGCTCATCCATGCCCCGCTTTGGTACGTCGTCCCACTAATTTATAATGATTTTTGTGAACCCGGCCAGTCTCCCCACCGGCTAGCAAGCACGTCCACAGATGTTGACTTTATCTTGATATATTTCCAGTTTTCCAAATCGACAAGGACAACGTCTGTCGTCTCGTTCTCGTGGACGACGACTCGCCCGCCAGCGGGGTGGAAGTCGCAAAACCGCCGAAATCGTCCCGTACTCCCGATCTGGTGCTGTCGACCGCCGACGCCGAAGCTGCACTCCGCGTCCACGGCCAGGCTTGCGGCGACCGGGACGGATTGAAGGCCGTCGTCTCTTCCCTTCGGGCGGAGCTTCAATCCTGTCGGGCCGACTATGAAGCTCTGTCTCAGAGTTTCAAGACTTCTTGTGCGATGCTGGACCGCATGAACCCCCGGATCGCTGAGCTGAAACTCAGTCGTCAAAAAGCGGAGGATGAGGTGGCCCGCCTCAGGGCCATTGTGGGTCAGCTTACGGACGCTCTACAGCAAGCCGCCGCGCCATCCGCCCCCATCTCCGAAACGGCGGGGATGGAGAAAAGGCTGGAGATGTTGACCGCCCAAGTGGATAGCTTGGAGCACATCCAGGCTGACTTGGTCCGACAACTCGCCGCTGCCAACCGCTGGGCCGATGATGCTGCCGTTCGGGGTCCGTCTCCGAGAACAATTGATCTTCAGAAACAGGTGACCGATCTCGAGCGTCAAGTCGCCATCCTGACGGAAGAGCGAAACCGTCTCCGCATGCTGGAAGACGTCGTCGAGCCCCTCCGGACTGCCAATCGGGAATTGGTCCACAGGTCAAAGCTTCAGCGTAAGTGCCTCTTCTCCTCTTGTGTTGTGACCCAGTCGCTTACAGTCTCCATGTCCTTGTCGTTCCGCAGTCCAACAGCTGGAACAGCTGAAACAGCAGTCCGCTAAGATCCCGGACATGTCCCGAGAACTCTCGCACCTTCGTGCCCGGCTCCGCCAGGTGTCCCAAGACTTAGATAAAATGCGGGACAACCGAAACCACTTGCGCGACTCCCACGCCCAGGCCCTCCGCCAAATCTCAGATCTGGAGCAGCAGCTGCAGGAAACTACTTCCCGGCAACAGGAATTGCGGTCTAAGCTCTACCAGGCCCGTCAAGAAAATTACGACGCCCATGCCATACTGGCTCGGGCGGACCGTGTTTGCAATACCATGCTGGATAAAGAGGATCGCTTTAGGTCCTTGTTGTGTGAACTTCAGGACCAGCTCGAAACGACTCGAAGCCAGGCCGCTCCTCTTTTGCAAGCTCCTCTCAATGTACGGGAATCCGTCTTGTCTGTCTTGGGGATGGTGGATCAGTGGAAAACTTCTCCGCCGAAATCATCCCAGTTGCCCGCTGCAGCAGAGTCGGAACCTGAGGAACTTCCTGCCGGCCCTAAATTGCCCCTTGCCGGTTCAGACTCTTCGTCCGCCTCGGTAGGATCGGGGGGCCAAAAACGTCCAGCCAGCTCTATCCCTCCCTTGGCAGGTGGTGACCCGCCCAAACGGAGGAAGAAGAGCGAATCCCCACCCTCGCGCCAATGTCCTCCGGGCAAGTTGGACAGCGAGGGAGAACTCGGGTCGGAAAGCGATGACAGCTTGTTTGCTAGGCGGTCCGCTGCTGCATCTCCCCCTTTCACACCAGGTAGAACCGGCCTCACTCCTGGTTCATCCTCTATCTCTGAAGAGGACTCGGAATCCGGTCCGGCCGCGTCGCCATCCAGGTCAGCGGCCGCGCCTCCATCCGGCTCGGCAGCCGCTTCGCCATCCGGCACCCGGATCAGCCCTCCGTCTGCTTCTTCCTCGGACTCGGAGCCGTCTTCCCCTTCGTGCATCTATGATGATGACGAAGAAGACGAGGATTACGATGACCAGCAAGTATGTGTCGCGTTATCCCGCTCTCGCGCGGATACCCGTCGCCGCCCTTCCAGTTCCGGTGGGCGAACGACGGGTCAAATGGAACCCGATCAGAATATCGATCTGCAGACTCCGCCGCTGGCAGGTTTTGGCTCCGGGGAACATGAGCCGCCTGATCCATCCTTGCCTCCCGGTACTGTCGACACCCCGGCCGCTCAGGTCGCCCGTACCTCGAGTTCCAACGGAGTGGCCGAGGAGAAAGTGGAAGACAACGACGAGGACATCCCTGATCAGTGGTTGACTCCTCCCGACCTGAGTGATCCAGAAGCACCTCTCTCCCAGACTCCGGCCAAAACCCGGCGATCAGCTCCGGCCGGGCCACGTCCCAAACGTCGACCCCACTGGCCGGCGGCCAAACCCAAGATCCGGAGGAGCACTCTACCCCCTGCGCCCTCTTTTCCTAAACTTCCGCTTCTGTGGTTACCGGGCGGGCGCTTCCCCAGTGGGGCGGATCGGTCCGCCATCCTACCTTGGCCAGTCGAGCAGCTGAGAAATACAAGTCTCGCTGATATCTCCAGTTCCCAGCTCGCTCACTCCCTATCCCGTTCGCCTCTCTGGTTGTTCCCTCAATCCCGCAAGACGCCTTCGTTAACGACTTGGCGTCCTGACCTGATGGGGTCGGGCGCCATCGACGCACTCATGAAGAACAAACCTTGGAAAATCCTGAACGATAAGATGCCAGATATGGGACTTCCGTCCAGCCCATGGTTCACGGAATTCAAGGCGAGATTTCAGGATTTCGCTGTGGCTCATGCTTGGGCCATCTGGGAGTCTACCCACTTCCTGTACATCTCTGCAGAGGACAAGCGAGTGGACGAATCTCTCCGCAAGTACTCCCTTGCCCGGAAGAATCGTCGGGGGCGAGCTTCCGAGGCGTGGGTCCGTCTGTGTACGTTTATCATGGAGGGTATCCGGGATGGTAACTGTGACTTGGACCTGTTTCTCTTCCCGTTCATGCTCCATCGACCGAACCGTAGGTGCGGAAATGCAGCGGAAGGAGGGACGTGGTACCCCGGCCTGGGCGCGCGGGATCAGACTACCTCCCTTTCCGAATCTCTGGAGGCCATTGACCAGCAAGATCCTTGGTGCAACCAGTACCGCACACGGCCCTCCGACCACCCTGGACTTCAAGTGACTCGGCTCCCCGGCAAGTACAGCCATCCACAGGGATGAGCAATCGGGCTTACTTTAATTCTTTTATTTCTCTTGTTTCTCCTTCAATATATCCATCCGTGCCACTTTCGTTCCCACTCCAAGCATTTACTTTTGACTACTAACCGTGGTTAGTCTCGTCCAGCCCGCTTGGGGGTCCGCCTAGAGAGACCTTTTATTGCCGAAGGGCATCTCTTGGTCCGATCGGGTGTGAACGTCCTGTTCCCCGTCACGGTCGCCATATTCCTCTTCTACGGGCCGGCGGGATCCGGGCGAGTGGTTCTCGTATCTTGCGGCCGGTTTAATTATTTCTGATAACCTGTTCACCTCCGCCAATCCGTCTAACAACCCTGGATCTGAAACGGTGAGACCGCTCTGATCTCGCATGGCCAAGGTGGCCAGATGGTCTGCGCTGTTATTCCACTCTCGTTTGACGTGTAGCAATTCGTGCTCCGGTCATCTCCGCAAGGCGGACATAACCCGATCATTCAACAGTCTCAGCCGGGGCGCCTTGCAATCTATCTCTCCAGTGATTTGTCGGATCACCAGATTGGAATCACCACATATGATGATCCGCCCCTGCGTCCGGCCAGCCAACATATTTAGGCAAAGTAAAAGCCCCTAGTACTCCGCTTCGTTCACCGTGATGCCAGGCGTGAAATCCGAGGCGGCCGCGATCGCTTTCCATTCGGGCAACTTCCACACAATGGCACTATAGGCTCCGACCCCCTTCTTTACACTCGCCGACCCGTCGAAACTCAACACCATTAGTTCCTCCGTGGGTCCCACTGTTGGCGGCGGTAATACGATAGTTTGTCGAGGCTGCTTCCGAGGTGCGATCGCTATCAGTGCTTCCTCCACTTCTGCCCTTGGGGTAATGCTGGCAGCCAGCGTGCCCAGTATTTCCTCTTCTCCCTTAGTACACTTAATCACTTCGAGGGACCACTGAGACAGCAGAGCCGCCCATCTACCCAGCCGGCCGTCAATTCCATTCGCCGTCAGGAGCCATGATAGGGTCGACCGTCTAGATAGTACTTTGATAGGCCGAGACACCAACATAGTATAACACACATCCAAGATCCGCAATAAAGCCAAAACTTCTTTATCCACCAATCCGTAATTAACTTCATTAGCCTTCAGGGTCCGGCTGGTGAATGTCACGGGACAGTACACTCCGTCATGATCTTGAACGAGGGCGGCCGAGATGGCCCATTTGTTAGCGTAGATGATGACCACTGGAATCTTGTTCACATCGAAATGTTTCAGGACCGGTGTAGTCGCCATCTTCGCCTTTAACATACCAAAGGCCACCATCGCTCGGGTCATGTGGTCGTCCGGGCCGGCCGCCTGTCGGGGCAAAAAGGGCGCCTTCTCATTGGCCGAAATAGCTGACAAGGGCGGCATCCCATTGGCTGATATTGCCGGCCCGGCTCGCGTCTCCGCTTGCCTATCCTGCTCTCTCAGCTTATGGTAATCCACCTCCCGTAATTCATACAAAACCGCCGCATAGACTGCGAAATCCTCGATGAACCGACTGTAATAATTCAGGCTGCCCAAAAAGGATTGCATAGCCTTTAGGGATTGCGGGAAAGGCAGATTACTCAAGGACTCCAAATCCTTCGGATTAGCCTCCAATCCGGCAATCGAAACTTGATGGCCCAAATAGGTTACCTTAGTCTTTCTCCAGAAACTTTTAACCACACTAATCGAAAGATTCCACTTTTCACACGTAATCATCAACTTCTCCACTTTGTCACACAGTAAATCCCAGGTAGTTGCCGTAACGAGAATGTCATCAATGTAAGACCGCCGCCCCAAAACTGAAGGTTTTGGGTCGGGGTCCGGGTCACCTTCGGTGAACACATCCCGACCAGGGCCGGATCTTGATCCGCCTTGATCTTGAAGTGTCCGTACAGTGCGTTATCTATCAGCCGTTGATAGATCTGCGGGGCATTCTTCAGACCGACCGGCATCCGGTTCCACTCGAACAACCCGAAGGGCGTCACGAACGCAGAGATCTCCCGTGCACGATCGGTCATAGAGACCACCCAGCATCCACTGGTCATGTCCAATGAGCAATACCACAAAACTTTATCCAAGTCCTCCAGCAGGTCGTTTATCAGCGGCATTGGGTAAACCATCAGCTTAGTCAGCCGGTTCACCAGCCGGTAGTTAATGCACAACCTTATATCCACCCCATTCTTCTTGATAATAATTACAATGGGCGAGGCCCATGGCGAGGTGGACGGCTGAATTATCTTGGTGGCCAGCAAACCTTTGATAAGCTCTGACAGCTTTTCCCGATATTGGGGGGCGACTCTTCGGCATCTCTGTGCTACCGGCTTGGCGCCTCCCACATCAATATCACATACCGCCCCATGGGCGGCCGGAGGAAGTGCGTTCCCTGGTCCGATCAGCAGATGTCGTCTTTTCCATATAATATCCTTCAATCTGCCGATCTCTTCCGGGGTGTTCACATCCGGGTCTCCCACTTGTAGATCGTCAATAGTGACCGCTGGGGGGCAGGGGGTTACCTCAGGTAGCACCGCCATCTGATCCTCCATGCCTTCAACATATAGCTCGCCCCCTTCATGAATGCAGACTTGGTCAGCTTCGACTACTTCGGGATCCCGATCGGCCGGGGTCGATCCGCCTTCGGCTATTTCCGATTTTCGATCGGCCGGCTGGGTCGATCTGTCTTCGGTTATTTCCGAATCATGATCGGCCAGCTGGGTCGATCCGCCTTCGGCTATTTCCGAATCCTGATCGGCCGGCTGGGCCGATCCGCCTTTACCTCGGTCATCAAACCATCTGTCGTCGGAGTTGACCGCATATGTAACTCTGCTTAGTCCTTTCTCCCGACCCTGCCGTTCGTCCGTCTTCCTCTGAGTGGGCAAAACCAGTTCCGCGATCGGGGCGTAGCCTCGGCCAATACGTTCAGCCGGATCCGGCGACGGCCGGCTCCGCGTCAATATTTTAGAAGGGGTCCGGTACTCGGGTTTAGCCACCATCGGAGTCTGGTCCTCTTCTAATTCTTCCTCTTCGCTGACCAGATCGGTGGTTGCCTGAAAAGCCAGGTTTTGCCACTCGATATAGCGTCTTGAGCCAATAGTGACATAGCCCGGCCGGCGGGGTACTTTGTCCTCGGCCAGCCGCATTCCAGTGATCACGTCTTCATGCAAGGTGAGGGGTCTTTCAGAGATGTTGGTCACGCTTATAGAGTTGAGATGACCACCCCCTTTAACAAACGATGGTACCCAGCACTCGCCGCTTGTCAACCATAACTTACTCCGCCTGTCGTGTGGTCGTACCATTACTTCCACCGTTTTTCCAACTGGCACCGTTACAAACTGACCTAACTTGAGGAACTGGACATGGGTACCGTATAAGGGCCACCGGCCGGCCAGCTGGATCTGTACCTCATCCGGCAACGTCAATGTTCCATGCGATAAGTCCAGCCGTATGCCGGCCGGGACCATAAAGTCCATGCCCAAAATTGCATCCTGCCCGGCCAGCTTGCCTACCCAGGCGGTAAAGTAATATACCAAAGACCCAGCTAACGTAATCTTGACTCTTGTCCTTCCTTGGGTCATGTATGAACTTTCTCCAATGCCGATACATTCCTGCCGCTTTGTCTCGTCTATCTCACACCCCACCTTACGAGCAAAGGTGGTGTCCACGATAGACACTTCCGCGCCAGAGTCGAACAGCATGGTAGCTTTCTGGTTATTGATTTTTCCATCCGCCTTGGCCTGCTTGAACCATTTATCCGGCGAATGATATTTCCAATAACCTCGCGACTCGCCGGGTAACAGGTTCAATTCCATACGCACTTCAGACCGAGAGTACTCATCCGTCCGTATACTGCTCACCAGGAAGGGGTCAGCCGTGCCGGCCGGAGACCGGATGACGTAATCGTCAAACTTACATGTATTGTCGGTTACGCTTTGCTTTGCTTCTTGATTATCCTCTTTACCGACATATGCATAGATACTAACACTAGACCGCTCGGCTCGAACCAGATTCCAACCTGGCGAGCGATCTAGTTTAACATCTTTCCACTCCGGGTGGCAGCATTCCAGCATGCTTGGTCGGGACGTACCACTTCTTCATCTGGTTGTAGAATTCTTCAATGGGGCACAGTCCCGCCTCGTGCACCTCCCCGCAAGTCTTACACGTAAACAGGCAGTGTTCCGCCGGATGTCCTTTCCTCTCGCACTTCTTGCACGTCAGCCGCTTCCAACAGCTCCGGTCGTCATGCTTGATGGACCCACAGTGGGTGCACTTGCGCCTGGGGTAATCCTGGTCAGTTCGAGCCGGAAAACCCTTCGGCTGACTGGACCCGGCTGGCAGCCTGGACGGCTGACTGGCTTCTGCCGAGAAAAGGTACCGGTACTGTTCCTCCTCAGACTCGCCCCCAGATCGCTGATACTCCTCTTCCGAGCTGGTCGCGTCTGACTCTCGGGCGACCATGCGGACGGCTCGGGCCGTCCTGGTAGATGGCGGGCGGCCTCCTTGATCCGCGTTAAATCGGGACTTGAAACGGCCGGTTCCAACTGCCGCCTTGGGGCCTCGCTTCTTCGCTCTTAGGTAGGTGCGCAACGTCAATTCTAGCTCCGTCGTATTCTTCAACCGCAGTAACGCCAGCTGGTCTGCCAGCTCCCGATCGTCCAACGTGCTGATGAAATGTTTCACATGTTCACGGGCGGCTTCCGACCGGCTGGCATCTTCTTTGACGGGGATATCCGCTCTCATGCCAGCGACATTTAAACGATGGAGATACTCCAGGGGGGTCTCATCCGCTCGCTTCTTGGTGTGGAAATATTGTCGCGCCGCTGACGTTCCAGATCCGCAGTATTGTTCCTCGAACGCACCGGCCAATCCCCTCCAGTTTCCTCGGATTTCCCGGCTGAGCTGTTGGATCCAGTTTTTCGCTGGACCTTTCATCAAATCTCCAAAGATCAGGCATTTCTCATAGTCCGACGTCCGGTCTCTGAGAAAAGCCGACTTCGTCTTGCTCAGCCATCCTCGGGCTTGGTCCTCGTCCGTGTCGCGTCCGGTGAAGTCTTTCAGCTCGGACGTGGCCGACATTCGCACCCTCGTGATCGCTCCTGAATCCGCGTCAAACGCTTGGGCCGAGGCCATATGGGCTCGGCGGGCCATCCCCAGATCCAGGTCATCCGGATCGTAATGGTACTTGGCCGACTTGACGGATTCCATATCTACGTCGCTGAGAGACAGCTTCCTATTCGTTGGCCGACGTCCGGTCCGGCGACCTGTCTGGCGGCTCGGCGGGGCGGCCTGGGGTTCACTCTGCTTGGACTGCACCGACTCCATGTCTTCGTCACTCGGCTCCTTCGAATAGTACTGAACTGGCTCGGAGGCCTGAGTTCCACGACGAGCCGGCTGGTCCGGTGACTTCGGGCTGCCGCGGCTGGCGCTCAGCCGACGTTGCTCTTCCAAGTATCGCTCCATCATCGCCGAAAACATGTTTTGCAGGTGATCCGGCACCTGAAGGCTCTCCTGGGGGGCGGATTGAGGGGCGACTTGAGGGGCGGCCGGGCTGCCAGATCGACATTCCTTTTTGATCCGCCCATCCGCGTCTTCGTCTTCCTCCTTCGGTTCTGGATCCGCCGTCGCCGTCCGCCAGGCCTGTACGCTGTACTGGCTGGCGTTCTTCCCCTCGGGCGTACCCGGATCCTCACGTCCTCCAAGCCTCATGGCCGTCGCCACAAGCGCTGCTCCCCTTGGGCCAAGCGTCATGCGGGTGATACCCACCGATGAATCAGATGAGTCCGCTTCCGAAGGGGCAGACTCGTACTGCGAAGAGCCTGAGTGTATCTCGGCCGGTCCGCTTGTTGCCGGCGGCGTGGACGGCGCCACTCCAGTCGTAGCTGTCATCTTCTTCGACGGCGGCGAGCAACCCACTAGCGGTAC